>JARDXD010001220.1:0-15855 GCA_029218145.1 Aphanocladium album
GCCGTCTGACTGGCAGCCGTCTCGTTCTGGTGGATGAGGGTACCAGCACTGTCGATCACACTATACGGATGACGTTGGGATATAGTATCTCAGCAGCGCTTCTTACAATGGCACACGTAAGTAACTTGGATTCATTCGTGGATAGCACTAGCTTGCCTTCACTGATGACTACAACGCGGGTCGAGTTACGTTAACTCCTTGTAATAAAATAGCCATGGTGTAACGTCTTGATAGTATAGTTAATTGGGATAAAACTCTATAGTATATTGGATATTAATTTCTTGTCTCGTATTTACTCCTCTTGATGTTACTAAAAGCACTTAGGGACCGGCTTGCAGCGTCCAGGACTATCATCTCCACATGCGACAATATTCGCCATCATGACTAGCAACAGCCGGCGACGGATGTCAGAATCAGACGTATCTAGAACAATTTACATTGAAATATTTGCGCCGTTATAATAAATAGCCATCTTTGAATAAAAGCCCAGTGAGCTTGTATGCAGGCAGCCCCTGCCCAAAAGGAAGGCTCAGCGCATATTAATACCTAGCCATGGACGATGAAGAAGTCGGCGGCGATAGTGCCATGTGCTTCAGTAGTGCGAGCAACCTATCAATTAATCAATCCGTCTCAGCGTCATCATCACTAAGACCATCGCTAGCAAGTTCGCTATCTGTTGGAATGTCCTGCTCGTCCAAGTCATCCGGGGCGACAATTGTGCGGTAATTTTCGTCCATCACGGCATTGACGGGAGCCTTGTCAAGCTCATCCGGGTCACTGTGATCAATGATCGTATTTTCAGGCATAATGTCGCGATACCATGCACGAGTCTTGGCCGGGACGCCGTAGACCCTCGGGGCGGCCAACGCCGCCATGACGGATGCGTGCTCTTTCCAAATAGCACTGCGCCGCATCCGCAAGGCTTTTGAGCTCCGCAAAGGCAGATCCAGTGCCATTATGTCCATTGACTCGTCCGGTCTGTTGGCCAGCGGTGTGTCGCGTGGGTTTCCGGCCTCGCCGATAACCTGGTCGCCCCAAATGAAGCGTACTCCGGCGCGGATCCCCTCTATCGTGTCACTGTCCTCCTCGGGTTCTGCCATATGCTCCGCATGACAGTCACGCACGCCGCCGCTCGTCTGTTTGAGGATCATGCATCTCAATTCCGTGCAAACACGGTGCTTCTGAAAGAGCCCGCGCAGGCCAGAAGAATCCCACCACCATGCAACGCTCTGCGGAGCAATGTGTCGCGTCGAGCATACACGGTAATGGGGATCGACGAGGTGTATCGCCATGAATTGCAGTGAAGCTGGTTTGGATTCGTCAGAACGACGAAGCGGCTCAAATCTGTGCTGCAGAGTGTTGGGAAATGTGACGGTCCGGCCCTCAGATAGCAAAACTGAACCGAGCTCCTGGAGCGCTGGCTTTCTGGCAAGTCCAATGACAGGCGATGGGGCTGTCAACGGTACTGGAAATTTTGCGTTGCCCAGATGCTGGCTGTTTGGAGGGGGGTTTACTCCCCAATCACTGAGCTTTGTCTCACTGCGGAAGCAGAGTCTTCCATAATCAGGACAGATGTTGGTACGCCGCAGGCAGATCAAAGTTGTTGCAACGATCCGCTCGTTCCTGTTGCCATTGAGCTCCCAGTAATGTCTCCTAAGAAAGCAATTTTATGATTAGTATAGAGAACAGATAAATGTCACCGCGTAAAGCTCCTCCCTTACCTGGAGCTGTCCTCGGTCATAGTGTTCTGTGCAGACACTTCAATGGCTGAAATCTCAACGTAAATCTGCAAACCTGTCTCCCGAAACCCATTCTCGAGAGATATGCCTCCGTAGAGGCTCTTTGAGTCGTTATAGATTCCGTCGATAGCCTCTGCTGGGTTCCAAAGTCTACCATTGGGTGTCGACTTTTTGCCTGGGCTGATGTACCCTTGCTTCCAACGATCAAAGTCGTTGAATTTGGTGGTGCAGGAACAGTCCTCGCCAGCAGATTCTCGGCAAGAAGCACAGCGCTGTGGTTGGGGTTGAATTCGGGGCCCATTCCTCTGTAACGACTTGTACAGCAAAACTCTGTTCCAGTCACGCACTGCAGCGGGTAGCAAGGCTTCAATTTTTGCATAAAGAGCCTGGCGATGCTTTGCATGTAGATTATTGATAGGACTAGTCAACACCACATTGTGTCCGACAAATTTTGTATCAGTCGCTATCCACTGCGAAATCGACGAGTAGTAATGCTGCTCGCCACTGGAGGAGGATGAGTCCCAAAACGGAGCAGGGGGGAAGACGCCGCCGCCAACAAGATTGCCGACATTTTCTATGGTGATTCTGCTGCCGTCCGTCTTGATTGGCGATTGGCCCAGCCAGAATGGATAAAGCCAGGGAGAAACCAAATAATTTCTCGTACAAGTTTGCAAATCTTTAAACAAGCTGTCTCCCACTAATCGGTCAGATTTGCAGATGCACGAGGCAGCGTCCAGCACCAGGACGCGTTTATCTTGATCCAATTCTTTCGCCTTGCTGTGCAACTCAGTTTGGCACCACATCCAGAGCTCCAGACTTAGCTTGTATTTGGAAATCGCAAGCAGTTGCCAGCGTAGCATGAAATCGAGCTTGCAGAGCTTCTCATGCCAATCTCTTTCGTCTGTGAAGTCACTCATGAGTTGCATCATGCGGAGTTCCGGTGTGCTCAGACGCTGTTGCTTCCAAATACCAAATCCATGAGAAAATTGAACGTGAGAGGGCCTTTCGAAATTGACGGCAATTGCCATCCCGGGCACGTGCCGGGGACCACCAGTGTTGTTCCTTTCGACGATCTCATCCGCATCGACGAATGCTGGCCGAACCTGGGTACTTTGCTCTCCACATTTGTGTCTCTCCACTGCATGGAAGCTTTGTGTTAGCTATTAGACTCATAGCATATATCGATGGGCAACCTACATCGACCATCGTTATATGTAATGTATATTCCAGTGGCAACACAAGCCATTGCGGCAGCGTGGCGAGGAAAATGACAAGCAGAAAAGTCTGAAAGAGCTAATGTTGTGAAAATAGGCAGACACACTGAGACAGCAAGCACCAACTGACTCTAGATGCTGTTGACATCAACAACGCCGGGTTGATTTCATACTCAGGGACAAAATCTGATGTGGTCGGTTGGTTGGCTGGCCTAGAAGCTGTGTCTTGTGCCAGAGCAAACAGAGGTACGGAGTATTATACCCAAACAAGCAAAACATGGCTGAATCCCACAAACGGTTAGCTTGATCCAAGTCTTTAGTGGGGGCGACTCGTGGAGATTAACACAGATCCCACCATTTCGACGGTCTGTCTACGGGCGCTCGCATGTGTTTTTGTAAAAGTTTACTGGCTACATTGCCAATTTTTTTTTTCATGATCAATGATCGTTTCTTTCGCGAAACTCTTTGAGCAATCAGCCCCATCTAATCCGGCGCGTAGTTGAGATGCGATTCGTGCCCAATGCTGGACAAATGTGGAACTGAGGGCATCGGCCCAGAACAAAGGGGGACACGCGAATAAAAAGCTACGTAGTAGCAATGATATCTAAGGTAGCCACTGATTTATCAGCTGTTCATTGGTAGGCTGGCTATCACTGTAGGATTTCCCCATGGCAGTCGCTTAGTTTTTGAACCCAGACCGTTGCCTTAGAATCCATTTCCTACGGCTTATGGACATGCTCTTCATAAAGGCGTACAATAGACAAGAATATTTGCCCGAATTTGTGTCTGCAGCTGGAGCTGTTCAGCCCCCATTACTCCTTTACTGAGTAGCGCCGCATGGCCTCATGTGCCCTGCATATTATTGGCTGAGTGAGGTGGAGAGTGGCATGCGTGAGAGAACAAAAGTTCCTGCAGATAATGGGCGGCTGAAGGGTAATCAGCACTAAGGAAGGTAGCGTTGCAGCGACTGAGTGGGAGGGCATGCTTCAACACCTAAATTAGTACCTAACTATTATACGTAGTCGTTTATTAATGGTCGGAGCAAATCCTTTCTCGGAAGGAGGGCAGGCAGGGAGCTAGCACAGATAGTGACAAGTCGCGAGCTTATCAGGCTCCCAGTGCACAAAAAAAAAATATTTAGCCTCGGCTGGGGTAACAAAGTCCAATGGAGCCCAGAGTAATAGAATCCCGAGAAAACAAGCAGGCGGTTCTCAGATCCTTTCCATTGTACTCTACTTCTGGAGGTAGACGTTGTCACAACACCCAACCTAGGAGCGCTCGTAGCTTCAGTGGGCAGTGTCGGTGTTCGCGAGCTGGGTGGCGCTACGCAGCCTGATCCTTCCACAGAGTCGCCCACCCTTTTCCTTGCTCAGCACTACGCAAGGTACTGAAGCAGACTGTATCGCATGTCAACGACATTTGCAGGGGCTTATGTAGCGTTTATTAATACTATGCCCTCGCAAGTAGTAGGCTAAACTTCCTCCGCTCTAACTGTGTGTGCCAATGTTGTTTAAAGAAAAATATGAGTGAAAGAAACATATTCAACTGGAATCGGGAGATATCCGCTTCTCTGAAGGAAAGCCCATGACGTCTTCCCATTTGGCGTACTTGACATCCATGACATACGCTTTATTAAGACCTCCTTTGCTATCTGCCACGTTTACTACACGGCATTGTTAGAATAAAAAAGACACGAACAAAGACAGGCTATTAAATCAACGAACATCGTCCAGGTAGCGGCGAGCCTACCGCCATATGGATAAGAGGTAGCAAAAGCGAAAAGTGTAACTTCATGGCTATGATGACAGATAGTGGTGTATTGCGAGTGCTTCGCTGTTGAGAATGAGAGAAAATTCAGAACTATCAGTCTGCAGAGGGTGGAACTGTTGGGTCACATTGGTGGCTGCTACTAGTTCGTCGTCAGATTTGCGTCGGTCTGAAGGTGCTTCGCACAAGCGCATGTCGGCTGACTCGGAGCGTTGGCTGTGAATGGCCCAGGTGCGCACATGTGGATCTGATTATGGCCAGCGCTTGCGCGGGCATATTTATTAGCAGGCTGGCATGCTACCGAAACGGCAGCTAACAAAACCAGGCATAACTTCGTGCAGTGGGAGCCCGCGACTTGGAGATGTAATTGGACGCCACTAGGCTAATGGAGACCTACCAGCCTGGCAACCTGTAGCGGGAAGACAAAAGTACTACCATGCTACCATGTACTCCACAATTACGGAATACCCTCTGTCTATGTACTGCGTACGGAGTACTAACGTAGCAGTCTCAATCACCCTCTCCGCAGGTTGGCTCGTCCGCCCCTGCGGGGGGCCAGCAATCCCCAGCCGGAAAGCCACATCGCATCCCCGCCCCTCGCAATCGATTGCGGTGGGTTGTTGTGATCCCCACAGATGGTTGTTAGTCCCTGCGAGCTAACAAAGCAATATATTATTGACCTGGCCCGCTCTAGGTACTCCTCAGCCTTCCCCCTCTCCAACCAACAATTCAGATTATAAGCTGTCGCCGACGTAGACGCTGGTTGGCCCGGCCGTCTACGCGCTCGGTAAACTTCAGCTATGCGTCTCTCCATGGACAACGTCGTCTGGCCGTCAGTCTTCCAAATCCTTGACTTCACTTTGAAGTTTGAAGAGACAATACTCGAGATTGTCCCTAGCAGCCTTTTCCTGCTCGTCGGAATACTCGTTTGCCTGCATTATCGGCGGCAGCCCATCTATATACGTGATGGTCCGCTGCTATTTGTGAAATTGGTAGGCATGAGCGCGATTTATTATTCACGGGGCAGCCAATTAACGGAGAATATTTTAGGGCGCTGCTGCCATTCTTGTTGGGCTGCAAGTTGGTAGCCTGGCGCTACGCAGCACTGCGGAGGCCTATCGAACGAATACAACCATTGCTGCCGCGGCATTAGATGTCGTTGCGTCATGTGGCCTCGTGGTTGTGCTCATTGCCGAGCATCGACATGCCATCCGAGCTTCCGCCTTTCTCGGGTTATATTTGGTTTTCAGCATCTTTATTGACGCCATTGAAGCTCGATCTTATTTTAATAGAGACATGTCCGCCCTTGGTGCCGTCTCCGTCAGCTCAGCAGTAATCCGGCTCATCTTGCTCATCCTCGACGAGGTACCTAAGATGAACTTGATTATCGACCCCATCATTCGAGATGCTTCGGGTAAAGAGGCTACCAGCGGTTTCTGGAGCAGAAGTTTGTTCTTCTTTATGGGCCCAATTTTTCGCCACGGCTTCAAACATACACTTCGCTTGCAAGACCTGGCAGCCATCGGTATTGAATTCTCCTCTAGGCGCTTATTTACTGAGATCTCGAAGCACTGGAACCCGACGGAGGAGATGGGCTCTTACGCTTTGTTGCTTGCATGTTTTCACACCTGGAAAGGACCCCTCTATGCTACCTTACTCCCGCGTCTGCTGCTTACGGGTTTCAACTTCTCTCAACCGTACATCCTCCAGGCAGTTGTGAGCACGATCAATTCAACAGATGATTCGAGTGATGGCATTTTAGGCGATAAGAGTCGCCTGGATGCATATCTTGTCGTTGCTACATTCTTGGTCTTTGTCGGATCAGGGCTCAGCAGGGGTGTCTCAGCCCACATGAAATATCGGCTTGTCATTCGCGTTCGGGGCGGTTTAATAGCATTGACTATGGACAAAAGTCAGCGATTAAATCTCCCTGATGCACAAAAGAACGTACCTATTTCTCTAATGAGTGCTGAGGTCGGAGGTATTGCTGAAGCCCTACCCCAATGCATTGAAATACCTTTCAGCTTCTTAGAATCAGGTCTTGGAGTATACCTGTTGTGGAGATTCATCCGGCGGTCGGGCTTTATCATTGTATGCCCTCTCGTCTTTGCCACTATGGTGTCTATGACTTTTGCCCATTTCTCGGCGCCAGCCGCGAAGGCTTGGAATAAGCGCATTGAATTGAGGGTGTCAAAGATTTCACAAGTACTCGCCCAGCTTCCTGCGATTAAAATGTTAGGCCTAGCGCCGAAAATCGCCGACTACATCCAATATCTCCGAATACAAGAGGTCGAGACTTCAAAGACAAGCCGCAGTATTACTGCAGGTGCTGTTGCGAGTGCCTCATTCTGTGATCTTATCACACCGACAACAATTATCGCGGCCGCAATCTTCTGGGGAGGCTTTGGTGGAGAATTTACGGCGGAAGTCGTTTACCCTGTGTTGGCACTAGTGGCCCATGTTCAAGAACCCCTCGCTGCACTGTTCACATCACTTCCAGCTGCCAAAACAATCACGGTGTACTTTGCTAGAACACAGGAATTTCTCTGTCAACCAGAACATGAGGACCCTCGAATCAAGCCCGGCGAGCTTGCTGCACAACCTATATCAGACTTCGCTGCTTTAGCAGTCTTTGAGGGAGTTGCTGTGGCGCGGCGCTGTTCTGAAACAGCAGTACTGCAGAATATCGACTTGGAAATTCTGCACGGCAGCACGACGGCAGTCTTGGGCCCCACAGGATCCGGCAAAAGTACCTTTATCGATGCTATGTTGGGAGAAGCCGACATCATGGATGGACGATTGCTTATCAAGGATATTCCCATTGCCTACTGCGGACAATCCGTCTATCTGCCAAACACCACGATACAAGAGTGCATTGTTGGCCACTCCCAATATGCGGAACCTTGGTTTAACACTGTGGTCGAATGTTGCCAGTTAGTCGAAGATCTCCAACGCCTGCCTGGCGGTAAAGATTATATCGTTGGACCTGGCGGAATGGCACTGAGTGGAGGTCAACGAATCAGGGTTAGTATTGCGAGAGCGGCCTTCTCACTAGCGCAGCTGGTGATTCTGGACGATTCTCTCAGTTCACTGGATGGACCCACGGCTCGGGCTCTTTTGCAGGCTCTTCTCGGTGAGAATGGTCTATTCAAACAGAGTCGTACAGCTGTTGTCATTTCCAGTAACATGGCTGACTCTGTCGACTTTGCGGATCAATACGTTGTTCTCGAGGGTGAGGGCAAAATTTCCGTATCTACTCCTCAGAGTGATCCTGATATTCGATCTCGGCTGGAATGGTTATTCAAGCCAGAAAGTGAGGCAACTTCCAATAGTGCTCAGTCAGCTGGCAACGCGAGCACCGACCAGGCTTCGGGGAACGCTGTTTCGGAGCCGGACGACCAAAATACTGACGCCAAACTTGGTCAACAAGTTGGCATGTCTTTATATTCGTTCTGGTTGAAATCTGCAGGTGGCATGATTTTCTCCGTATGGCTTTTTCTCGTCATACTTACTGGTGTGGCTGATGGTTCCCCAAAAATTATACTCAGGTATTGGGTTGCAGAGGCTGTCTATGACGAAGGCTACTTCATTCTGTACACTGCAATGCCGTTTGTGGCCTCCGGTCTTTGTTTTGTGTCTATTCTGCTCCTGTTCCGTGTACTAGCTCCACGCACAGCAAGAGGTTTACACGAGGAACTGACAAAGAGTGTATTCAAGGCGAGTTTGGGAGTTCTCGGCGCCGTGAACACCGGCTCGATCATGAATATGTACAGTCTTGATATGAATCTGGTGGCCAGAATGATTCCATCATATACGCACAACACATTCTACTACACATCTTGCGGTCTAATGCAGTTGGGTATTGTGCTAGCTGGAGCCTTATATCTACTGGCAGCTATTCCATTCCTTGGTTTAGTGTTGTTCTTCTTGCAGCGATTTTATCTGCGCACATCACGCCAGCTTCGTCAATTGGATCTTGAGGCTCAGGCACCCCTCGTCACCTCTATTCAAGATACATCCCGTGGATTGGTCTATATCCGAAGTTTTAGGTGGCAAACGCAGAATATGGATCGCAATTTCCATCTTTTAGATGAGGCTCAAAAGCCTGTTTATTTACTATACTGCGCCCAGGTTTTTTTGGCGCTTGTGTTGGATATTGTGGCTGCTGTTCTAGCTCTGCTCTTGGTAATTTTTGCCGTCTACCTAAGGCATGCCGCTTCTGGGAATGCAGTTGGTGTATCTTTCTTGAGTCTTATTGTCATCAGTCAGTGCTTCAACGCCGTCATTGTCTCATGGACTCATCTGGAGACTTCTATTGGAGCACTTTCCAGACTGCGGAAGTTTACCCAGAACACACCAAGAGAACAAGACGGAAACACACCTTTGCCCGTAGGTTGGCCATCCGCCGGAAAGGTAGAAGTCAAGATCAGCGCAGCACACTATGAGACTGGTCTGGATCAGCCACAGCGACTCCCCGTTCTAAAGAACATCGCATTTTCTATCGAACCAGGGAAGAAGGTCGGCATTATAGGCCGGTCTGGAAGTGGGAAGACTTCAATTTTATCGGCGCTTCTTGGATTCCTTCCATATAATGGTTCTATCAAGATCGATGACGTTGAGGTCCGCGACGCTCCAAGAGATGAACTACGTTCGCGAATCGTCACAATTACGCAGGATAACATTATTCTGGAGGGAACTATTCGGCAAAATCTATTACCTTTTGATGCGGCATGGGGAGATCAGCCAGTCGGTCCAATGACTGAAAAGGATACTATAGAAGCCGCGCGAAAAGACACTATTCTGCGGGAGGTCTTGGTTCGATTGAGGATATGGGATTCTCTTGAAGAGATTGGAGAGCTTGACGCTATTGTTGACAAAGTAGGATACTCACATGGCGAGCTACAAATGCTCTGTATCGCTCGCGCCGTGGTTCGTCGCCGTCTGACTGGCAGCCGTCTCGTTCTGGTGGATGAGGGTACCAGCACTGTCGATCGTTGGCGAGATGTACTGGTTCGTCAGACGATGAAGCAGTATTTTTCTGATTGCACAATCATTGTCATTGCGCATCGTGACGAGACTATCGCGGATGCCAACATGACTCTTACACTGTCACACGGTGAGGTGATTCGGCGCAGGTAGACATACCGAACAGGAGCAACAGACTTGGAAGTAGAGAATGCTGAGTAGACAAGCGGGGCTTGTAAATTCTTCTTCTATATTTCTGTTTGTATCTCAGATTGATCATTTTTATTTATCGGTGTATTTATTTATTTTATTTTATATTCTATTTCTATTATTTCTATTTTTATTTTTGATTGCCTACCACGGAAGTACGAATCTACTTACTTCCACAAATATCCAGTGCACTTAGATCATTCGTTCTGGTTTAAGCTGAGTGGTACTCAACAGCTAAGCGCTTCTGCGGCGAAATTAGGCATCAAATTAGCAAGCGGAAATCGAGTGTGGCCATCTCGCCTTACTGCTGCATCATTTACTATATACATCAAGGTGAAATGAGAAAGAAATCCAATCAAGAATCCTTTCCCTTCCTGGGCCACTATTTATCCTGTCTTCCCAACAATGTACAACGCAAGGGCGAGGTGTGACGGCAAGGTGTCCGTCCACATCAAGGCACACCGTCAATCATGTCAGATTTACTTGCAAATTATAATCCATTTTTGAAAATGACTCATGTTTTATTCTCTCAGTACTTATGTGAGAGAGCGTGCACAAAGCGCTGTGCCATTGTGCGCTTCAACAAATGGCAGCGTCAAGAACAGGTAGTTAGTTGGTACGCGCCGATTAACTCATCAGCTGAACAACTAGCAAGGTCAGGCACCATCGCAGTCGACTTTACCCCAGAAACGGAGGCACAGCGCGCCGCAAGCAGCTCTAAAAGCAATATTTTTCTGGGAATGAACGACCGCGATAAATAACTAGACGGGATCTTGAATTCTCTGCTACCTGTGGTCGTATGTACTAGCTATACCGCCACTTTAGTATATATAACCGCACACCCTATGACGGGGCACGAGTGCAACTCCGACCAGGGCTCACGAAGTTCACTCCCAATGCCCTTTATTAAGTTAATAAAATTGTGCTGTTGTAAATTAGATTTAATTAAAATGAAGGTACGCGCGAAATTCCAAATATTTACGTATTCGTAACTTTGTTTACAATCTGGTTCCCCCTCTCTCGCCATCCTTCGTCTCCAGCCGACTCTGGCGTTGGTGCGCGTGCGCAATGTACCACGTCTACAACACGTCCGTCTCTCAACTCAATCAGGCGATCAACATTTCGGCGAGCTTCCAGCCGGTGCGCAATAGTGATAACGGTGCAGCCGCGGAATACCTTCTTCAAGATTTCTTGCGTCGCGACGTCTCTCTCGGGATCCAGGTTGCTGGTCGCCTCGTCGACGAGCACCAGCCGGCTACCGGTTTGGTGACGGCGCGCAACGGCTCGCGCTATGCCCAAGAGTTGAATCTCGCCTTTGGAGAAGCCCACGTCGTTGAGCATCGTGCTTAGCCCGCCCTTGGCGTTGACCTTGCTCCATAGACCGAGCTGCGTCAATGCATCTTGCAGCATCTCATCTGTCGCGGCTCTCTCTCTCTTTTTCTCGTTGTCGGAGACGTCGGTCTCGTTCTTCGTCTCGTCATTCATGGTAAATGGTAAAAGGTTGCGGCGGATGGTATCGTCAAATTGTAGGGGTTCTTGGCCAATGGTCACGATGCGTGAGCGCAAAAGATCAGGATCGACGTTCTTTATGTCCGTAGAATCAAGTTCTATCTTGCCATCGTAGTCGACGAGCCCCAAAATAGCTTGCAACAGTGTACTCTTTCCACTGCCTGTTCGCCCAGTTATGGCGACTTTCTCGCCGGATTTTACAGTGAGCGAGATTTCCTTCGTGATGGGTGGTACATCGGGTGCTGGGTTGTAACGTGCCGAGACATCTGTCATTTCAACGTCACCCACGAAAGGTTCGGCCAGCGCCGGGGTCAATTGTTCAATTTTTCGCTCCTGAGGGGTCTCGCTGGAAAATTTCTCCAGACGACCCAGTCCAGCAACAGACGTTTCGGACCCAGTCCAGGCTTGGATCAGCTCGACAGTTAGGCGCTGAAACGAAATGATGCCGAGAAACGCGAGACCGACGGCAGGTCCCGAGGTCCCTTTGTCTATCCACACCACCACGGATACCAACGTCTCGGCAACACCAGCAGAAAGCAGTCCCAGAACGAGTGTAAGCCACTGCTGAATGCACATCATCAGGTAATATGGCCGCTGGGATTTGTCCAGGAGATGATACCCCGTTTCCATATTCTTCTCTTGCCAGCCAAAGGCTCGAATGGAAGAAATGCCCTGCGAAGTCTCGACAAAGTAAGAGTACAGAGGAGCTTTCTCTTCGATATCAATGTGGCGTACCTGACGCGAGGTACGTAGGTAGAAGCGCTGAATTAGGATGATCGAAAAAACGATGACAGGCAGCGCCGCTATCATATACGAAGCGCTCGAAGCGATGATACCGATCACAAGTATCGACCCATAGCCCACATACATTGTTCGAAAGAGGTAATATGGCAGAGTTTTGGAAAACAAGTCCGAGTCTTGGCTGAACCGATTAAGAAGATCTCCAGTGTTAGCACTGGTTAGAAACGCCAGGGTCGCACGCATTGTGACGTTGAGGATTTGATCGTGCAGAGAAATTGCTGCACGCACCGCAATGACAGTGTACAGTAGCCAGTAGGCCATGCCCATGATTCCGCAGGCGTAGATGGCCATCGCGGCATATCCAAGAAACCAGAAGCCGTTTTCGGGACCCTTTTCAGTCCAGGCGCGGATATAAACCTCAGGCACAAGCTCGCTGGCGGCGAGCAGGAACGCCAAGAAGCTGAACCAAGCACACTTGGCCCTTCCCACGCCGTCGATGAATATCATATAAAGCGCCCAACTGCCACGCTGTCGAGCATAGTCTTCTTCAGCGGCGGATGGACCCTCCAAGTCATCCGGCCACGCGTCGCAAGTCGCGCCACTCTCGACATCTTCCGTGTCTCGTGGTGCCGCGGACTGAAGCGTGCTCAGAAAGCTGGCTATTTGCTTATTGTTCTCGGGATCTCGAAACTCGACTTGATCGAGATAAACATGACCCTGACCATCGAAGCGAATCATCTGATCAATCACCTGGAGCGACTCTGGCAGATACGTCGCTAACAAAACTGTCGAGCCAGCTTCTCGCAGCACTCCGTTCTCCCCGCAAAGAGCGTAGAGAACAGATCTGGCTGTCTTTGGGTCCAGCGCGCTGAAGCAATCGTCAATGACTGTAATCGGACACTGCGCAAATACGGCACGGGCTAATGCAACTCTCTGTCGCTGACCGCCGCTGAGAAGAAACCCGTTCGGTCCAACAACATATCCATCGCGGCCTGGAAGCCGAGATATATCTTCTCCGAGTTGGCAGCTCTGAATTGCCCGAGCATAGCGAGCAGCATCGTACGGTAGATATCCGATGATGTTCTCTCGGATGGAGGTATCGCGTAGCCAGACATGTGAGCCACAATAGGCAATGTTCACAGCGTCAGTATACACACAGCCTTCTACATTTTTTGTTTCGCCCAAAAGACTCTGGAAGAACGTCGATTTTCCGCAGCCAGTCTCGCCATATACACCGCTAATGGAGCCTCGCAGAAGAGAAAAGTGAATATTGGACAGCAAGGATTCGTCCATTCCGACCGCGCCAATGCTTGCTTTGTGAAATTGAATAGCTCCACTCGGACTCGAAACTTCCGGCTGGCTTGATGAGCTTGACGCAGTCACTTCGGTTACTTGCATTGATGCTGATGGGTCCTCTTGGACTCGAGAGTCCTTTCTCTCTTCAAGCAGCAAAAATGACTGAAGGCGATCAAAGCAAGCCACCATACTTGATACGCCAGAGTAAATTTCCAATATCTGCTGCATGGGCCCTTGAATGAGGCTCACGACTGCAAGTGTCGGGAAAACTTGTGTAGCGGACATGGTATGTCCGAAACCTCTCAAGAAGAAAGCGGCAGCGACAACGACAACTGGGGTACCAAGGTCGACGAATTGCTGGGCCACATTGACCAGGGTCATGAAGAAGCGGTATTTTCGCGAGGCTTTCATCTCATCAACGCGGAGGCCATGAATGACGTTTCGCATTGTTGGACCAAGGCCCATCAACTTAATCCCGGGTAATTGAGAGAGTACTTCATTCGTTTTAGAAATGCGACGTTCAATGGCCTTGTTCCAGTCCGCCATCGCTGGTCCAGTCTGACTGCCGAGCAGGTATGAACAGCATGAAGCCATGACTACTGGCACCAGCACAAAGAAACACGACGTGCCAATGAAGCGCGACAAGAAGAACACGCCGACACCAGTTTGCAAGACAATGATGGGAATGTCAATGCACCCGCCGAGGCCTGCAGAGATTGCCGCGATATCGGCACTCATGTGGGTGAGCACGGCTGATTTCTTTGCCTCTTGTTCGCTGAGATGATGTGTCTTGACCATGAGCTCAGAAACTAGACCGCCCCGTACTTGAGTCATAAGGCGATTCGTCATGTGTTGCGAGGTTGTCTTGGACAAGGCCATGCCGACAAAAACGAACAAGGTCGCGCCCTGCAAGCCAAGCCTTGCTCCAGTCCTAGGCAACAACTTCACCTCACTGTCTTTGCTTTTGCCATTATCCTCCACGGTATCGATGACGCGCCCCATGAGAAAAGGCTGCGCGAAGCTGAATCCAACATAGCATAGGCGTGGGAAGAGAATCTGGAGTAGCTCCCATTTCCAGGTATACAAACATGCAAACAGTAGACAGTACCGGGATGGAGCAGTCTTTCGCTTGTCCCACTGCTTTTTGAATCTCTGATGTAGTTTCTTGGACGAGAAATCCAGACCGAGACTCATCAGCTCCTCTTTTTCCAGTTTGTGGTAATAACCAGTGACGAACATTGGGTTCAAGAACAGTAGCAAGGCTCTCGTAAAGTATCCGCTTGTAGATTCGGGTCCGGCAACGTCATGAATTGCTCCGTCAATGATTAACTCCTTCTTTGATTTTTCCTCTAGGATCAGGAGAATGAATCGGAGTGCAGCAGTTGCAGCAGTGAGGCCACCGATTTTGCTCATCTCCGGTCGCAAAAAGTACGATCGACTCTTGACGACATCGATCAAAAAGGACAGAAGCAGGTATATGGCTAGAAAACCGGAAGATCGGATACAGTGCACATGGCTCATGTACATTACTCCAACCACCGCGAGGAGCGCAACGAGCTCAAGCTCCGAAGCAGGAACAGAAGTGGTGGTTTGAGAATCGGCCAATGTCGCGCGAAGCGAGAGGGTTGCCGATTGAAATGTGACAAGGGCAGTTGCCGTAGTCTGATGCTATCTTAGACAGAGTTCCAATGAATATCACGCGGAGTATTAGGTCACATACCATTTTCGCCCACAGCAAAGGGCTGCGGCGAATGTGGGCAGGTTCATGGCGGTAGTGGCTATACCAAGCAATGGACGCGCAAATTGCCAATGCCGAGGGGACGAGCTGCAGAATGATTTCTTCGAAGCGCAGGGTGAAGTCAAAGAGGTGGACGAGGGGACCCCAGAAGACGCTGTCTGCGGTAAACGCGCTCATTGTGCCGCGTGAGCCAGCCACCTAGCTGTCAGGGTCGGTTGGCAAAGGGCAAACGTGGCTGTTGGCAAACCGTATAGGTGTCGGCAGCTCTTTGAGAAAGAATAGAGAGTATTGATAGCACTGAGGGCAAGAATTCAGACTTTGTTGGACGAAGAGTGTGAGGAGGGGTTTTTCCGGAGGCCAACGACGTTAATCTGGGCGAGCCAGGCTGTCGCTGTTAGTCGACATTCATCCGAGCCAACCAAACTGGCTGGGCCAACGTCGACTGCACCCCGAGCACAGGGCAAAGCAGTCCGTTGCATTGGACTAACTAACGCCTTTGAGTACATGCTACAGCAAGCCTAACTCGTCACAGTTAGTTCGCTGCATCTACTGCGGAGCACCTAGCTAGACGGCTAGGCGGGATCATCTCGTAGTGGTGGGCCTAGAAAATCAATAATATAGGCCAACACGACCGTTCTATTAACCGTTTGTGTCTTTGGGGGGGGGGGGGGGGGAA
>JARDXD010000798.1:0-15841 GCA_029218145.1 Aphanocladium album
GGGTGGCATGCAATTTAGCCCACCACTTTGCCAAGGTGACTCAGAACATTTCGACAAGCCGGCCAGACATCACCACGCTCCTCCCCCTCGAAACGGGCCCGTCACAGCGAAGAACCCGAGTTCGCACCCATACACTGCACCGCGACCCGATTTCCACGAGAAACCATGGCGTCCTCTGGCGACCTCACCTCACAGATCCTGCTGGCGCTGGACAAGCAGAGCCCGGTTTTGACCGCCGAAGCGTTCCCCGCGCTAGCATCGCAAGATGTCAAGGCCGCCCTCGACAGGCTGGGCTCGCGCTCCATGATCACCTACGAGACCATTGAGCGCGAGGAGGCCGTCCTCGAGCCCGAGGCGGAGCAGATTGCCGAGCACGGCAGCCACGAGGCTCGTGTCTTTGAGGCCCTACGCAAGGCCATGGATGGTCTGTCTGTCGCAGAGCTCGAAGCCGCCATTGGCGACAAGAATGTGACCAAGCTGGGCCAGGGCAAGGCTTTCAGAGAGAAGTGGATTGGCAAGAACAAGGACGGCAAGCTGATTGCTACTGTACGCTCAACTACAACGCCCAAATCAGAATTACACGCAGAGCTAACCACCCCCACTAAAGGCCGAGTCCATCCAAGACGTTACCCAGACACAGCTCCAGAAGATCAAGGAGACCCGAACCGGCGATGCCAAGACCCTCACTGACCTCAAGAAGCGCAAGCTCATCAAGATGCAAAAGATTATCAGCTTCAAGGTCGAAAAGGGCCCCAAGTTCGCCCTCGAGATCCAAAAGGAAGAGACCGACCTGACCTCCGACATGATCACCTCGGGCGCCTGGAAGACGGCCAACTTCAAACCTTACAACTTCAAGGCCCTCGGTGCCGACCAAAACGCTGGTGCTTTGCATCCTCTCAACAAGGTCCGCCAGGAGTTCCGCCAAATCTTCTTCGAGATGGGTTTCGAGGAGATGCCCGCCAACAAGTTCGTCGAGACTGGATTCTGGAACTTCGATGCCCTCTTCGTGCCCCAGCAGCACCCCGCGCGCGACCTGCAGGACACCTTCTACATCTCCGACCCCAAGGTCGCCGACAGGCCCCGTCCTCAGGAGGAAGGCCAGGACACCGAGGCCTACTGGAACAACGTCAAGGAGGTGCACCAGAACGGCAAGTACGGCTCGATTGGATACAGATACCCCTGGGCCGCCGACGAGTCTCTGCGCCTGGTCCTGCGCACACACACCACCTCCATCTCCGCCGCGCTCCTCCACAAGCTCGCCTCGCAAAAGGGCCCGGATGGCCGCCCCCCGCCCGCGCGCTACTTCTCCATCGACCGCGTCTTCCGCAACGAGACGGTCGACGCCACTCACTTGGCCGAGTTCCACCAGGTCGAGGGCGTCATTGCCGACTACGGCCTGACCCTCGGCGGTCTGATGGAGTTTATGGAGATCTTCTTCAACAAGATGGGCATCACCGACCTCAAGTTCAAGCCCGCATACAACCCCTACACCGAGCCCAGCATGGAAATCTTCAGCTACCACAAGGGCCTCGGCAAGCTGGTCGAGATTGGCAACAGCGGCATGTTCCGCCCGGAGATGTTGGAGGCCATGGGTCTGCCCAAGGACATGCGCGTGTTCGGCTGGGGTCTGAGTCTGGAGCGTCCCACCATGATCAAGTACAAGATTTCCAACATTCGTGAGCTGCTCGGCCACAAGGTCGATCTCAACTTTATCGAGCGAAACCCTGCTGTCAGATTAGACAAGGAGTAGACGTGGGAGATTGTTAGATGAAGGCAAAGGAGAAAAAAAGGGAAATAAATATATAAAGGACAATACAAAAAAACTGGAAATGAAAAAAGAAATTTAATTCACCATAGCGACCAGAAAATAACGCGAGACGGATGGGATAGATATCAATTATGCATAACTTTGATCAATTTCTCTACCGAGTACATTCGTGAGGAATAATATGAAAGTTGGATTATATTGAAAGCGCTCTGAATCGAATGACTTGCTCTTCAGGCACGCTGGAAAATGCGGTGCCAAAAGTTTCGAAGAGACCAAGGTTGACACCATCCAGTTTCTGCCAGACTCTAGGTAGCAATGAAGCTAAGGAAAACGGCATCAATGTCAGCCCTGGTAAACCTGTATCCGCCACATGGATTCGCAAGGATGGTACATCTGGCTCTATCAACTACCAATATCTAATGGATGCAAGTGGTCGGCGCGGCATTCTCAGTACAAAATACCTCAAGAATCGCAAGTTTAACGATAACCTCAAGAATATTGCCATTGGGCGTACTGGAAGAGCGATCATCTCTATGGTCCGGGGACACATATGCATGGCTCACCCTACTTTGAAGCACTCGATGGTACGTGATTTTCTGCTTCTAAATGTAGCTCGCTGCTAACTACTCGACCGCGTTCAAAGACGCCAGCGGTTGGGCCTGAATCATGCCGCTCCACGACGGAACTAGGTCTGTCGGAATCGTTCAGCATCAGAAGATGGCAGCCGACAAAAAGCGCGAGCTTGGGAGCCCGTCCACGTGGGAGTTTTACAAGCAAAGTCTGGAAATGGCCCCCACCACGAAATCTCTGTTAAAGGTGCTGAGCTTGTGACGGATGTGCACTCAGCCTCTGACTGGTCTTACACGGCGTCCCGATACCACCTCACCAACGCCCGCATTTGCGGCGACGCAGGCAGCTTCATCGACCCGCTGTTTTCCTCCGGTATTCATCTCACTACAGTAGGAGGCCTGTCTGCGGCTGTCACCATTGCCGCGTCCATCAGAGGCGACTGCGACGAGGAGGCTGCAGGATCGTCGCATTCGAAGAAAACCGTTGAAAGTTATACGCGGTTCTTTCTAGCCGTCTGCGCGACGAGGCAGATTCGAAAGCAGCATGAACCAATTATCCAAGAAACAGACGAGGAAGGGTTTTAGCGAGCCTTTGATCTTCTGAGACCGAGTAAGAGTTCACAGTTGAAAATTCTCGCTTTTCGCTAACAGTGTGAAAGTCATTCAAGGCACCGTTGATTCTGACACCACTGGCAAAGTGTCGCAGAATGAGGTATCTAAAGTATTTGAATTTTGCTATGAAGCGTTTATATACGTCCCTCCTGAGAAGAAGGACGCCTTGTTCGCCAAGTCGAAGAATTTGCGTGTGGATTCAAATGGTGGTTCAATCTGTGACGAGGAGGACTTCGAAGCTGTTCAAGGTCACCTCACAACTGATGAGGTTCAGATATTGGAAATTCTTCGAAGCAGACGCATGATGCGTGAGGGTCCATTTGAGATGGACAGCTTTACGCTGGACACGATAGATGGCGTTGCCCCGAATCTGGTGCATGGTGAACTTGGGCTTGTTGCCGCTAAATCGGCCGAGATTCACAAGTCGCATTTCTATTCCACCAAGTTTTTAACGGAACGGCACCGTGAATTAGAGAAGGCAGCCTCCATCTATCAGCAGCTAAGATTGTTGCAGAGAGCAGCTAGTAGTGAAGGACGGATGTGATCCGCACTGGTGCACTCTACACGTTGGTCTTTAGCCCGGAGAAATAAAAAGGAGATTACAGAAATATCGATCAGTACTGAGAAATGGATGGTGACATATATATATAGTTTTATTATGCATTTTTAATGTTGTTAGCCAAAGACTATGGAAAAATGGTCGTCGAGGTAGATTGCTGCGTTCAGTGGCGCTCCGATGAGATCGTATGCAGTGCTTTCAGGGCCGGATTAACCGAGAACAAGACTTTTAAGAGCTATGATTTCAAACGCAACTTGTATACATCGATTGTACTTCGTTGAGGATGCTTCAACCCATCAATATTGGAACCGTATCGTGGTTTCGTCCAAAGGTTAGAGACACTGGCGTTGTGACCGCGAGGCATATCGGAAAGATAATCAAGGTAGAGTTGAGTTCTAGCATCTGAATAATCTACACCGCTTTATTACAGTCAATTAAGACGGAGTTTCTCAGGTATTATTACCGGCACAACAAGCATTCTGTCCCACCTCCGGTCCACTACTCGGGGCGCATGCTGAGTAGGTAGATGCACCTTGGATGCCAATCTCGCACATTGAGCTTAAAACCACAAGCAAGCTGGGTTTAGTCTTGCATCTATCAACGCAGTAGTTTGTGTCTTTTTTAATAATTCCGTAGTCACAACACATCCTGGTCGGCGCCCCACGGGTAGGATGAGAGTTTTCGGGTCATTCCGTGCAGCGTTTGGTGGATCGTGACACCTGTGTTTCTCCCAGTAGCTGTTCGTCAACCTCCATCACACGCTTCATATTGTTCCGTGACTTTCAACAGGGATCACGCAATGACGTAGAAGAGTCTTCAAGTTCCCAGGCACAAATCGTCCGCTCTTTGTGAAGCCAAAAGAACTTCCCCATCCCGTTGTCCGCCAACTAGGCCGTGGTGGCAGGCACTGTTTCATATTGCACGCCGCGACGCTTCTATGCTTGTCTCTACAGATTGTCTGTAAGCTGGTGGCAAGCGGCTGTGGATGTGGGTGGTAACCGTTCGCGCTCCGCATCGGGTCGATGGAATCGACACATGAAATCGAAATGCTCCAGTCTCCCTCGCTTGTCGCTAGTCTCAACCGGATATTTTTCCAGATCCACCCAGGTCGAGCTTGGTCCGCGCAGGGCGCCCATCGTTTCGGTATCCCAGCCGAGAACATCTTTCGCTCTGAATGCAACATCGTAGCGTGTCAGGACTCGCATGCTCTGGATCGGATCCGGCTTCATGCCACTCCCGAGCTGTTCTCGTGCCTCTAGCTCCATGAGAAAAGTGATTGCCACACTGAGCGCCGTCTCTACTGCCACCAGTTTACCGCTCGAGTCGGTGACGACGTCGCGTCTGTCTTGTTTGTCAATCGTGCTTAGATCAATCGGCGCACTTAGACCCCGGTCTATACCAGTGCATACAATAAGGACCGGGGTGTCGCCAAAGTTCGCAACGTCAATGTCATAGGTACAGGCCCGGAGAGCGACAGCGATGGCGTAGAATACGGGCTGCATGACATAGAATGGTTCCTCCGATGCTATTTCCTCCGTAGCCGTCTCTTGGGACTTGATAGACTCAATTCTTTGGCAAAAGTTAGAGTGTAGCCGTCTCACCCAGTCTACCATGGCCATAGAACATGTGTCCGGCGGTAGGATGCTGGCAGGCGGCAGATTTACTTTGGTGAGAAACTGACCACGGTCAATCTCACTTCGATAAGGCTGAAACCATCGGTCGTAGGTATATCGATATAGTTGACTGATGAGAAGCACCGTTTTATAGTACATGTGTTGGAAAATCCCGTTTTTTGGGTCATTTAAATCGCGGAGAAGATAGACTGCCGCTGTGCGGTTGCAGGCGTCGTTTGCATCTTCGAGACGGAGGTCCGACTCATTGGCGACATCTACAGGCATGTGGAACTGAGGGTTGAGCAGCCACTTGGAGGTGGCAGAATGCACCATGACTCGGTTGAAATGAGAGGACTCGTGGAGTCCGCGGAGAAGGCGCAGGAGCTCATCCTTTGGCAGCGGAAGCTGGTCCGGAGAGACGCCGAATGTTTGTGCGGAATGGGAGGCCATCATCACTTGGCGAGGTGGTATTGTGATAGTTGCATTGATAAATGCTGTGTGGGAGATAAGTTATGGCGCGCGGATGCTGATGAGGAGCGAGAGAAGAGAGTAGAAATGCGCGACCTGCCTCCAGAGGTTAGGTATATATTGCGAGAGGACGAAGGCACTTGGCGCGCGGCGCAAGGCAGTACTTGTACTCGTACCTAGGAAGTGGCATTCTACCACAAAAGGATTTGGTTGCCAACGAAGCCACTACACACGCCACAAAATCTATTTTCTGCTTTTTTTTTCGCCGCTTTTCAAGAGCTAGATCTTGCGCCCATTGTCACGTCGACCTCGAGTCTGTCGTTATTTGCGTCGCTGCCGTGATGTTTACCTCGCCCTTGGCGGGATCTTACTAACCTCGGAGGAAATTCGGACAAACAATTCAATTAAAACAGAGCATGTGAAACGACAGCAGCAGCAAGAAAACGGCGCAAATGGCAAAAGGCGAGCAACATCAGAAAGTAGTCAAGACGCAAGAACCCAGCAGCAACAGCAGCAACAGCAGCAACAGCAGCAACAATAGAGAAAAGCAACGGTAGAAAACACAATGATCGAAAGGGAGCGGCAGAAATGACAAGAGCATAGAAACGGGGTGTGGCGGGTGGTATGAAGCCGAAAGCATCGATGGCCGAAGACGATGTGACTGGGACCTTCAGGTCTCCAAAGAGTTAGCATAGCACGAAAATTCAATCGCGACTCAGCCGTGGTCTGGCTGGCTTCCATAAATCAGACGGGACGATGCCCACTCCACGTTCCATTTTTCACATGCTTTGCAAATGAACAGTAACTTTGCAAAGAGAAATTGAATAATATTGGTATACCCGTAAACGCCTTCGTATCTCATGCCAGTGTTCTAGAATACAGTCGACCATTCCACCAGTCGCTCTACTTTCTCGACGCGCCAAAAGCCGTGCGCTTTTTCGTCGTTGTCGTGTCGTTTTCGCTATCTTCCGTCTCCTGCTGCAGCTGCTTCTTCTTCTTGTTCTTGGTGCCGCCTGCGGCGTTGGGCGTCGAGCCGGAGCCGCTGTCGCGGAACGATGCCGAAACGGGTGTCGGAGCGTGCGATCCGGGCGTTGATCCTGGCGTTCCCGATTCCTAGAGCACATGTTAGCAGTCGCCCCTGTCCTGCATGTGCAAATAGATGCGAGCTCTTCGTACGCTGATGTTGGGTCTGTAGGAAATGGACGAGCGCGAAAACACGCGGTTCTGGTCCATGGGCCCCGTCTTGCGGCGCTGCGCGGCCGCGCCGCTGATGCCCTTCATGTAGTTGTCGAATCCTGTGATGATGTTTCCGCTCGGCGTGTTCTCGAGGTAGGCAGACTCTTTCTGGATGATGCCCTCTTCGACTTGGTTCTGCGCACAATCCCAGACGTTAGTATCGCCAGCCGTGCAATTGGCGCGCTGCGCGCGCATTCATCGCCCAAGGGTCCCGTACCAAGCGTCTCTCGAGAAGGCGACGCTTCTCGACTAATTCTCGCACGCGCGATTGCGACTTCTTGTACTCTGTCATGGTCGGTTGCGGGCCTTCGCCGACGCCGGGGTGCTGTTTGTCCGCCATTTCGCTTCGGCCGGCTGCGCGCTTCTCTATTTTGGTGCTATGGATATGATAAGGAGCGTATTGGTATCGCGAGAGAACGTTCGATTTCGTGGCCAGGCGAGAATGTTGCGTTTTCGATGGGTTCGGCGCGTTGTGTGATGAAAAAGAGTCCCTCACAGGCTAGACTTCAAGAGAGTTGTAGTTCGATGTGGGGCGACAAGACGACAGGACGACAGGACGACAGGATCATAACATGGCTCACGCAAGCAACAGGACTGTGTTCCCTATGGCCAACGGTATTTGTGACTTAAAAATACAGTGTTATGGATTAAAGTGGTAATCGCAAGTATTTCTCTACGCAGCTATAGCTAGCATGAGGTTCTCCCGACGCCTGGCCTCCCAGCATCGCCGGGTTGACCAGCAACATATTGGTAAAGTAGAATACAAAAGGTCTCTATGCGACTGTGATAGCTTAGCCACGGCGGGATTGTGCTTACTTCGTATCCTGCAGAGTATCCAATAAGAATAATGATGACTTATCGGAAATTTGTGGCTCATAGTTCTTCAAACTGGACGGATACTGCGAGAAGATACGGTTAGCGACACATGTTCTGCATAATTGCATATGTTGGCCATAGTTCTTCGTGTCCTTCTCCCAAAGAGATGAGCCTTGATCGGCTTTGAAGTTATAGCACCCTCAAAGCTGGTAGATGGGTGATTAGCCGCGTTTTGGTGATGCAGATGCCGAAGAACTGTTGCGTCTGCCAGCTGGAGATGCCCGGCTGCTTTTTCGTCCCTCGGGAGCTCCACTTGACGAGCTTCTGCTTCTCCGGTCATGGCTTCTGCTCCGGCTGCGGCTTCGGCTGCGACTTCGGCTTCGGCTTCGGCTCCTGGACGAGGAATAGCTTCTGGAGCGGCTGGATGCGGTCGATGCAGATGAAGACCGCCCCCTACTGCGAGATCGGCTTCTTGAATCTTGCCTCCGCACCCTCTTTGCCACGGGTGATCTGTTTCTGCCTCCCTGTCGCCCAGGCCGATTGGCTTCTCGTCGGGGCGAGCGAGATCTGGACCGCGAGCGCTTGCGCTGGTTGTTGCCACGTCGCGGCGAAGCTCTTCGGCGGCGTGGGGACGAAGAACGTGATCGACTCCGTGATGAGGAAGCAGATCTTCTGGACGACGATGTGGAAGGAGAGCGCTGCGGCCGGCGCTCCCGTCCTCGTCCTTGCTGTGGTGCATCTCGCCCGCGCGGAACATAGCTGTCGCCATTATACCCGCCTCTGGGCCCGCGCTGTCGCGCATCGGGAGATCGAGATCTTTGCGCAGGTCTAGGGCCGCCACGATTATCGAAGCCACGGTCATTCCAACGCCCTGGGCGATTGTCGCCGCGGTTGTCGCCGCGATCTCGTGGTCTGTCTCTTCGGTCTTGGATGCGCGGTGGCATATTGCGGTCGCGTCGGTCGGGCTCTTCGCGGCGATTTCTACCATCGTCGACAGATTTTCCCTGCTCAAGCTTCATTGAATTAGTATACGTACAATCGAGGCATGATTCCGCGCCAACCTTTTCTTGCATGAGCTCGAGCTTCTTTGCCTCTAGCAGCTCCTTCGGGACACCTTGGGGGCTCTCTTGCGCACTGAGGAATAGCTTCCATAGCTCTTTGCAGAACGGCGCCGTATCTTTATCGAGAAATCCGGTAAGCTGGATCTGGAGGGCCTTGATATCGGGCTAAATTGACGGGCGAGGTTAGCAGAGAAGCAGACAGCTTGGCGAAGCACGTACATATCTAGGGCCATCAACTAGATTGAAGACCATTTCGATGACGACATCATCCTCTTTGCCTAGGATTTCCGAAATGCGGCTCGCGATCCATCTATTGAAACGTTAGCTCACGCGACTGGCTCGTCGGTCGCTGGTGGATTGGACCAACTTTTTCATGACGCCGAGGTTGACCTTCTGCATATCCACCTTCTTGCTAAATTCCGGGGGGAACTTGGTCGTTTTTAGCAGACGAGCATCGGTTCTTGACGCCATCGTTGCTGACGATTGTCTGTTGGGTTCGATGCAGCGAGATTGCAGAGGCTCGTCGCGAAGATGCAGCATGGGAAGATGCTCCAGGCACAAGCTGCCCAAAAAGTGGAGGCAGCTTCTGTAGCAGAGGCTGGGCATCGTCCGTACTGTGAAACATGCTGCCAATGTTTTGTGCAATAATAGTCGCTCATGTGACGAATACAAATGTTTCTAAATTATTCGCAAAATAGTAGTCATTTATTTCATCTATTGTCAAAATTGTTACGCGCTCAACGCCATTACAATGTCCATATTCACCCACACTCCCTGTATCTGTTTGGGGCTCGTTCTCTGACAGAATCCCCAGAACTTTCTCTTCCGCTTCAGCGAGGACTGTTCAATATTTTCATGCTTATTCGATACTCTCTCTCATAGCAAATTGAAAGTTCTGCGTCTAGCTTCGCGGTTAGCAAAAAGCCCGGATGAGTACAAAGCCAGCGAGTGATATGCTGCCGAGAGGTTGCCCAGCAATAAAGACCCATTAACTTTGGCCGTACTCATATAGTATAAGAAGCAGCTATATGGCTCCCTTGATTTTCTTTGATGGAAAACGAAGCTCGATTGACCATTGAATTGGAAATACAAGTGTAATCAGTGGATGCTATCCACCAGCATTTGAGCATGGCGCTTAAGACAGCTACGCCACAACCATTTACTGTCCTCGAAGGGGAGGCTCTTGGTTTTAATAACGATAAAAACATTTTTCAAAAAAGAAATGAAAAATTCTTAGCTTGGTATGGCACACACGGGAAGATTTCTTGTTTCGCAACCAAGCGAACTGAAACTCAGCCACCTTGGCTGCCAGTATTAGACAGACGCAGGCAAGCACGGCGACGTAACTCAGCACCCCACCCACCCAGCTTCCACGACGCCACTGACCTCTGGTGATGGCCGCGAACTTATAGCAATCACCTACTGCGGCCGTCAGCACAACTTACTCCTGGAAAAGATATATTTGACCGATGAATAATTTACACGCTCCCACTGTGCCCGCAGGGCCTACAAGTGCGCCCACAACTAATGGGACCAGCGGCCATCTGAGCTTCGCTGAGCTCCAGCAAAAGAAGGACAATGTCGAGGCTGAGCTGAAAGCTCTCGGTGGCGTTCTCGATTCTGTACATAAGTCTTCTTTTGGTTCATCTTTATACAATGTCGCTAAGAATAAGCAGCATGGGGTCGATATGGATACTCCGCTTCTCACCAGAGATGGATTCCCACGCTCCGATATCGACGTGGCGCAGAGTAAGTGCGGCCTCATCGCCGATGGGCTCTCGTCTAACAGGCATGGCTAGTTCGAACTACGAGGGCGCGCATTATCCGGTTAAAGAATGATTACAAGGAGATTATGGCAAATGTTGAGAAATTTCTGCATGAACACTTTGCAAACGCAGCAGAGACTGCTGCCAGTGCACCGACAGCCGCTGCTGGTGCATCTGGCATCTTGCCCGACAGCGAGACACAGTCTCTCGATCAGCCATTTGCCAAAGTCAATAGTGTCGCCGCCAATAGCCCAGCAGAAGCCGCAGGTCTCAAGGCAGGCGATGAGATTCGCAACTTCGGCTACGTAAACCGCGGAAACCATGATGGTCTCAAGAAGGTCGCCGAATGTGTTCAAGGCAACGAGGGAGTATGTGATTTCTGCCCCGGGACATTGGATCCGTTTGCTAAAATTCTGCAACAGAGCAACATCTTTATCAGAGTGTCACGGCCAGCCGGCGTTGCCTCGCGGGAAGAACTGCGGTTAACGCTCACTCCAAGGCAGAACTGGGGCGGGCGAGGCCTGTTGGGCTGTCATATTACGCCACTGTGATGAGGGACTTTGCAGAGCTGTATGATACATTGATGGCATGATAGGCATGATAGAAAGAAATTGAGAAATTCAACAAACGATAGAGAGGCAGGTCGGAGCCTAAGGGCAAGCTGCCTAATCGTGCTTGGTAATCGGGCTCAGCTCAGGCGCGATGACTGCCTACAGCTGGTTAATTTCGGTCACATGGAAGCAGATTTATTGGTAAAGCAGCCCAAAGTCGTTTGCTTGGGCAGGTTTTGTTTTGTTTGACCACGCAGGTAGCCGACAGGTACGCGATGGCGTCCCAATCTGGTTGCAGGTGCAGTTGAAGGTGACAGCTCCAGGCCAGTGGCCAAAGCTTGTGCGATAGCTTCGTATTTGGCTGCAATCCGCGCTGCAGCTATGCTTGAAGCAGCAAACGGCAGTGCCTGAATCAGACAACATTTTCATCAGGCGCTTTTGCCACGGCTGGGCGAGAGCGGTCCATTTGCGCCGGAGCAATGTATAATCAAGGTCACAAAAGAGGCGCACTGTCCAGCTCTGACCAAGTACTAAGGCTATAGGTAGGCAGCGGTGCGTTGCGGGTACCTCAGCGCAGCTCAGAGCTCTGCCTGCCCACTGTAAATTGTACAACCGCCCACCAGGGTACCTGATTAAGGTGGCCAATGTGAGCGCAGGTGCCTGGCATTGAATGATGTCACGTGCACGAACCCGCCCCCCCGGCGACTGAATTTTTCGTTTGATAATAACTCCCTTGCCCGTCCCTCCCCGCCGCCAGCAAAAACACCAAGGTTGACCGATTTGTGCATTTTCAACCCTCCAGGCACATCCACCTCTCTACGATACCCCCCAGGTAAACTCTTCTCCCGCCGGCTCCTCGACCGTCCTCGGATCTCGATTCGAACTCGACGAAGCGCCTCAGTCTCTCTTTTTCACCTGTCCCGCGAGATATTAACCGCCCCTCCAGAACCCCGCCTTGTTTACATCTCTCACAACCGGTCCCGTACCGTCCGATTTTTTATTCTCAACATGGCTGAGCAACAGACTCCCACTTTCAAGCTCGTGCTTGTCGGCGATGGTGGTACCGGCAAGGTGCGTTCCAAATCTCTGGCGACGACTTTTTTTGGTCGCAAATGAAGGCTGCCCCGCGAAGTTGCACGCCAGCATGATGTCACCGCTTCGTGCCCGCCACTTTGCCCTGCAGCCCGTTTGGCCGCATTGCCCACGACCTGCATCGCTTTTACTAACATGAAGCTTTCATCAGACCACCTTTGTCAAGCGTCACTTGACTGGTGAATTCGAGAAGAAGTACCTTGCCACCCTCGGTGTCGAGGTCCACCCCCTCGGTTTCTCTACCGTAAGTCGCCCAACCGCGCAACCGAGCAAACACGAGTCGCAGCTGCTAACGAATAGCAGAACTTTGGTCAGATCCAGTTCGATGTCTGGGATACCGCCGGTCAGGAGAAGTTCGGTGGTCTCCGTGACGGTTACTACATCAACGGCCAGTGCGGTATCATCATGTTCGATGTTACCTCCCGCATCACCTACAAGAACGTTCCCAACTGGCACCGTAAGCACCCATCTCTACATTCATCTCACGCCCCTCGGCATGCTAACACCTCGCAGGCGATCTCGTCCGTGTCTGTGAGAACATCCCCATCGTTCTCTGCGGTAACAAGGTCGACGTGAAGGAGCGCAAGGTCAAGGCCAAGACTATCACCTTCCACCGCAAGAAGAACCTCCAGTACTACGACATCTCTGCCAAGTCCAACTACAACTTCGAGAAGCCCTTCCTGTGGCTCGCCCGCAAGCTTGTTGGCAACCCCCAGCTCGTTCGTACCCCTGCTGATGTCACGATTCGCAACGCAGCATCAACTAACCAAATATACAGGAGTTCGTCGCCGCCCCTGCCCTGGCTCCTCCCACTGCCCAGGTCGACAAGGACCTCCTCGCCCAGTACGAGAAGGAGATGGAGACTGCCGCCACCACTGCCCTGCCTGACGAGGGTTCCGATGACGATCTGTAAACGACTCGATATAATGGCGAGACGTACTATGGCCAGTGTCGACTTGTGTCGCGGGGAATGGAAGCTCACCACTCATTTGTGAGACATGTTGACGGCCGCGATGACCACTTATGATACAGGATGGGAAGGATGTTCACAATAAAGAGAGTACATGAGCATTATAATGCCATTCATGTCCAGTTTGGACATGAGAAAAATAAAATGAGCAAGAGGCATGAATCGCTGCCGGTGGCGGCGATATTCTAGTTAGACTTAAAATATCAAATTCAAGCGCCAGGCGCATTAGCTTTGGCTGAAATCTTTGGCGCCTATGTCTGTGTCTGTAGTTGACCGATGACTTGGTGTGGTGCTAGTTACCCTGCACATGTTGTCTGCGACGACTACTCGGCGTCGGCCAAAGAGATCCGACGAGCATTTCGCTGTTTGCTCGCTTCGTACATTAACTACTTGCAGGAATGACATTTGACTGAACGGATTATGTCAATATTGCTGCAGGCTAAGCGTCTTATGGCGCGAGATTGCTAGTCCACTCTGCATACCTTCAGTGTGTGTCTGGCGTGTAAGTGCCATGCTGTGCCACGGACACACGAATCAGCAGCAAGAAGCAAGACAATATGCTACTGAAGAAGCAATCACAGCGAGAAATGCACCATGATTCACAACTACTGTCAAACCGGGCAAGTAAACGTGGCAGCACGCTCCCGGGTGTTTTGATGGCTTAAGCGCGGCTCGGAGCTATCGACGCGACCCATGCCAACTTTCAAAATCAGTCAAAGGGGTAAGCGTGAATTGTCATTATCGAGGTTGTGCCCAAGCCTCGACTAATAAGCCCCTCAAGTAATGCAAAAACTACCAATGGAGGCATTACTGTACTGGTAAACCAGGGTTGTCTAAAATCACCACAAAGAGAGGGTTGAGGTGTCCCATCGCGATCCCTTGTGCATCTCAGTAGCAAGCAAATTCGGATTTTATAAAGACACGCCCAGCCACTTAGCAGAAATAGAAAAGGCTAACAGGCAAAAACAGGAAGGGGAAAAAGAAAAAATGGCTGAATTGCTCGGCAACCGAGGACGAACGCGTCTCGCGTATGCTTGCGGGGACCATTTATTTTTTTCTCACTCTTACTACGTACAGAAGGAATCGGTGTGCACGAGACGTGGGTACCCCTGCACGACCTCCACAACACCCCATGTCCAATTAGGTGTAAATTGAAAAAATCAGAATCAATTAAAGACGAGGCTGGGTCTCGGATCTTTTTCTATACTATTTAGTTTGTTTTTGGGGTCCCGCCACAGGGATGTTTTAAGTGGTCAGCTACCAACACTCACAAAAGCGTGCAGGAAGAGTAGGTAACAAAGGAAAGTCGATTCAATTTAGAGAGCGCAATTTAAGAAACAAATCCAGAGAATTATACAAAATAAATCAAGTACAGAGGCAACTTGGAGAGCGAGCAAAACATATTCCGCCCAGTCATAGATGGACTGGTCCAGTAGAGAGACGGGGTGAGGCCGTCTAGAAAGCCTTGTCCTGGCCAAAGAGCTTGAAGATGAACTCGGCAGCCTCCTTGGTACGCTTCTGGTAGTCGGAGTGGGCAGGAGTGAGCTCGAGCTTGCCGTCCTCGCAGATCTTGTCACCCTTGTTGCAGATGAGGAGGGTCTTTTCCTTGGCGATGTTGGGAATCTTCTTGTCGTGCTTGCGGTTACTGAGCATTTGTTAGCATGTATACCAATTCTGCATTCATCTGGATATAAGAAAAAAAAAAAACTTACAGAGTGCCACCAAAAGTCACGACAGCGTTGATGCGGTGGAGGACCTTGCCGTCGAGCGTCTTGGTCGCGCCGTGGATGACAGCGGCGCCCTGGCTGAAGCCACCGAGGATGATGCGGGACGAGGGGCACTTGATGACGGCGTCGGTGATGAGCTTCTTCATCTTCTTGATGGAGTCGTCGCTGGTGCCCTCGGGTTTGAAGTTGTCGCCGGTGCTGGCCGGGTAGTCGAGGCCCTGGACGGCGACCTTGTTGCCGCCGTACTTTTTCTCGAGCAGGGTGGCGAACGCGGCGCCAGGGACTTTGCCCTGCAGAGTGCATTTGTTAGCCGATTCATTTTTTCCTGGATCGAAAGAGTGATGCAATATGATGGCGAGATCTTACCATGTTGCCTTCCTGCTCGGAGCCGCGGGCCCAGAGGAGAATCATGTCCTTGCAGCCCTGCTTGACAAACTCCTCGGCGGTGACGCCGACGTCACGGGGAGCAATGGCAGCGGCCACGGCCGAGGTGGCAAAGGTGAGGAGCACAGCAAACTTCATCTTTGACTGTTTGGAATGAATGTGTTGGCTGAAGAAGAGAATAATGTGAAAAGGGTGTTGGTGCGATGTCGACTTATATACTTGTGTCGTGAGCATAGGGTTTCTACGTGTAAGCGGGCGCCACGAGGCGTCGTAGGCGCCCGCATAGTCCTGTTTTCGCAGCAAAAAAACGCCGGTTTTTCGGGGGTTTCTAAGTTGATTTTAGGGTTTATGCTTGTTTATGACGTATTCATCGTCAGGATGCAGCAATTCGCAGCCGATGTGGAGGACGCTTGTGCAGACGAGGGCGCCAGACACCATATGATTTCCCACGTGGATAAATTAGAACATTACAAAAGAATACTGCAGCCGAACATCGGAAAGCACCAGGTAGTTCCTTGAGTTTTCTTTCGCAGCCTTGAGATGTGGACAGCTCAAGGCCATTACAGTGGCGGCCAAGACACTCCGACGATGTCTCGCTTCCCAAAGGGTACTGGAGACGGGAAAGAAGACGCGATGGCAAATCCTAGCT
>JARDXD010001638.1:0-15754 GCA_029218145.1 Aphanocladium album
GGTAAGGGGAGAGTGGTGGTTAGCAAGTGTGTATCGAGGAACGTGATGGGTATTTCAAACAGGTATTCTTCAATCAAGGAAAGCAGCACAAAAGCAGAGCATTAGTTGCGACGTAATGATTGAAAAGCAAAGCGGCGAGTGGCATTTTGTCTTTTCACCTTGTCGAACGAGCTGCAGTGCAGGGACGGGTAATACAGCGGCCGCAGTTGGCCGCGAGCCCCTCTCGACCCCACTGCAACCGCCAAAGAACTTCTTGTAGGGCAAAAAAGAAGAAGAAACCAGCCACATCAAAGGAGGGGCATTTCGGGCATTTCGGGGCCATTTCGCGGCATTCTAGGTCCTTTCCCTCGGCCTTGCTGGGCTGAGCAAGCACTGTGGCTGCCCTGTGACGTTTGACCTGCGACCTTGGCTCTTCGTTTTAGCGCATCTTGGAGAGTCATCGGAAAGGCCTTCTTTAGGTAGCTTATTACGCCCCAGAGTTTGCCGCTTGGGTCACAAAACCTCTGGTCTTGCAACCCTCTTGATTCTTTGTCTCTCACAGACACCTCGAAGCGGCGGACGGACTCCTAACTTCAACCTCTACCAAAATTGATCTTCTTGCCTCTTTACTTGTCTGCTCCTGGTTTGCTTCATTCTCGACTTTTTTTTTTTCCGCAGTCGTCATATACCCGGATACCTACCAACCAGTCGTTGACCCGCCGTTGCTTGTGGCTCGAGCTCCTGCGCTGCACGTCATTCCTGATAACGACGACGTTCTCTTCCCATTCATTCTCTCGACATTTAAATACTCACCTGCTGTGCTTATTCGAGAAGTCTCTGGTCCTGAGATTACCAAACACTCACGCACATTTTCTGTCGACGCGGTGGTAACGCGGGGTCCCAGTACGGACGACGGCCCGCTTATCGACAGCAACCCCCAATCCCGAGCTGACCAAGACGAAGCAGCTCAACCACACGCTTCTTCAAACAAAGACATGGCCGCCGACAACCAAGAAGCGCCCGTCGCGGCTGTAGCCGGACAGGATGCTGCTCCTCCGGCCCTGACCAAGACCAAATCCCCCCAGCTGCCTCCCGAGGGACAGTCCCTCACCGGAAAGCAGGAACACTGTCAGTAGCTGCACCTCAGCTTGTCCCGCCCCCCCCATTCTGCTGCCAATTCTCGCGCCGCACACGTCCATGCTAACAATGTCGCTTCTGACCAGACCTCAAGCGAGAGCTCATGGCAGAGCAGAGCATATACGAGATCAACGAGCTCAACTCCCCCACGGCCCTCCAGCGCTTCGGCGCACCGTTTCGATCCGAACATGGTGAGGTTTCCCCACAGGAATCCGAGCTGCCCATCCTGCGATACATCTTTGTCCACCATGTCCGCGATTTCCCTTTTCTAGACAAGGCGCGCGAAAAGGAATTCTGGCAAGACAAGCTGCAGGTCGTACGTTTACACACCACCCTCGCCCAATCTTGGGGAGGCCTTAGAAAGTTACTAACACACACATTCACACAGTTCCTGGAATCCTTTGCCACAAAGCACATCTCCTCTTCCGAAGACCGCCTCGAAGAAACCAAGCGCAAAAAGCTCGCCATCAAGGCCCAGAAGATGGTCGAGCTCATGATGGTCTCCGGCATCGGCACTTCCTCCGGCTTCGAGGAGCGCATCCGCTTCTCCGAGCTCGACATTGTCGACAGCAACGCCATCGACACGGGCGTTATGCACACCATCCCCGAGGGCAACTACATCAACGGCTGGGACGTCAACGTCTCCGCTGTCCGCATCGTCTCCGTCAAGCGCAACATCCGCCAGCACAAGCACGCCGAGTTCATCCTCCGCGTCAAGAAGAAGGGCGAGCTCGAGCACTGGATCGCCCGCCGTTACGGCGACTTTGCCCGCCTCCACAAGCGCATCCGCACCGAGCTGCCGGGGCGCGCCCTGCCCTCGCTGCCCAAGAAGAACAAGTCCAACTCGACGGCCTCCAGCATCCTTTCCGCCTTTGGTGGTGAAGTCGATTCCGACGATGGAGCTAGTCTGTCCACCGTGTCGACACGGCTGACCCGTCTTGAGGTTGATCCCGCCGATGCGCCCTCTGCGAGATTGTCGCCGGCGAGCAACCAAAGAGATGGCGCTTCTTTGCGCTCTTTCAAATCAAACACAACCAAGAATGGCAACTCGCCTCGTCTCTCCTCTGACGGCAGACTAGCGCCTCCCAACGGTGCTCAGTCCGGTGATGTAAGTAACAACAGCGAGAGACTTCGCTGGCGCAACCATTCGCTAACTGTAGCAGACCATTGTTTTAGGTCGCGAGAAGCAGAGAATCTCTCTGCGATCATTTATCCGCTCCATGCTGCACAACCCGCAGGCCGCCAATACGGCGGCCATGGAGCAGTTCCTCATGGCCGATCCCATCACGCCCACGGACGAGGACGTCGAGGATATTCTCCGCCGCAAGGCCATGGACGAGAAGCGTGTCGAAGAGCAAAAGAACTTTTACGAGATTGCCCGTAAGCGCGCGGCTGAGCTCGACGAGTACATGGAGCAGTTCCGTCGCGACATTGTCGAGCGCAACGGCCTCACCATGCTCTTCAAGGAGATAAAGGAGAAGAAGACGATTGGAGATCTCAGCATCCAGTATCGCAAGTTTGCCGAGTGGCTCCGAATCGAAGTCGCCGCCGTCATCTACCACTTGTTCCTCGCCGAGGACAACTCGCCCGAGGTCTTTGCGCAGGCGCGCCGTATCCACTCTCTCGTGCCTTACAGCATCATCAAGAACGTCATCCGCATCGCCAACCCTGCCGCCGTCATGTCGGGCATCCTCGACGTCTTCATGGCGCAACCCTTTGGCACGCGCTCGCTTCTGCAGCGCATCTTTTCCCTGACGCTCAACGATGGCATCAAGAGCTTCCAAAAGTCCATCGACATCCTCAACGCCAAGATTGGCGACCCCACCTTCTCCGAGAAGCTGCAGCGCTACACCAACTCGGAGGAGCACATTAAAGTTGCCATCCGCCAGGAGGCCGAGGAGGAGAAGATGGACCTCGTCGTCACCATCCTCCGCTCCGACCTGCTCGAGCCCGAGCTGACGGGCCCGCAGGTTCAGCGCCTCTTCAATGCGTATGTCGCCTTCAACAACGCCGTCGAGAATATTGACGAGGAGCTTAAGCAGGGGGCCGAGCTCTTCTCACACCTCAAGCAGCTGCTCAAGCTGTGCACGCGCCAGCGCGACAAGGCCATGATGCTCAACCTGGTCGAGGAGCCCGTCACCCTGCAGCTCTTCCGCGACCTCTTCACCATCTTTTACGAGCCGCTCGTCCGCGTGTACAAGTCGGCCAACGTCTACAACAGCGTCTCCGATTTCGCCGTCTTCGTTGACGACATCATCGCCACCGTCGACAAGTGCCGCGAGCAGGACGCCTCGGCGGATCCCAACCAGACGGTGCAGGCCTTTATCGACCTCTGCCAGCGCCACGAGCACAACTTTTACAAGTTTGTCCACGAGGTCCACACGCACGACAACGGACTCTTCACGCAGCTCATGGGGTGGATCGAAGGGATCCTGGAGTTCCTGCGCAAGGGCCCCAAGAACGGCAAGCTCAACGTCAACGCCCTCTTTGAGGGCGGCGTCAGCGCCGGCACCATTGACAAGGACAAGGCCGTCGAGGAGATTGACGCGCTGATTGCGTGGCAGGAAGCCCGCAAAAAGTGGCACAATGGCAAGACGCGGCAGAAGATGGCGGCCGAATCCAACACGGCCGGTGGCGGGCTGGGCGGCAGCCTGGTGACGGGCCTGAGCTTTGACGTGTCGGACTTTGGCCTCGACCAGGAGGACATTAACGACTTCAATGACTTTCACGACGACGAATCCGAGGACGAGCTCGAGGCCGAGGCCGAAGACGAGCTGGACCCGATCGAGGCGGAGAGGAGACGCAGGCAGAAGCAGCAGCACACGCTGCGGCGCAGGGCGGGCGAGCCCGTCAAGCCCGAGATTGCAGAGGTGCACAAGCTCAAGGAGAATTTCCTGGTCATGCTGCGCGAGGTCCTGGCGGATTAATTATATACTACCAGACTAGAGGAGCGTGTGTGAGAGAGAAAGGGGGGCCCCGTCATCAGCAAGTTTTTGTTTCTTGGTTACTGATACATCCGTGTTTTTCACTGTTGGGTGTCTTTCTTTTCTTTGGCCTATGATATCACGTTTGTTACATGGCATTTTTTTCTACAAATCGCATTCAAGTATTACTCCATCATATTGGCATACCAATTCTACCGTCTCCATGATTATCGTATGCATTGACACACTACTTCCAGTTACCAAGTTCAAGTATCAAGTTCCCTTTGTTAGCTATTTCGTTTTGTAAACGTCACCACAGTCGCAAATTTCTTTGTTATAAACTTTTTTTAATAGTCATTCGCTCCGTAAAAATTCTTGAGAGAGGAATTAAAAACAATAAAAAAATGATTCCCTCTCGCAGCCCCTCCCTTCCACACTGTTTCTACTCTGAAAATATCCCGAACAGATGGTAGTAGTAGTAGTAGTAGTACCTTGAACAAATTTCAAGCCGACGTTGTACATCGACCTTGCCCACTCACTTCGTAGATTCCGTTTTTTCCATGTGCCGTTTCGTTTCATTCATGCCAAAACAAGAAAAATGGAAAAATCCCCAGTATGCGTTATACCTCGTCACCACTCTCGCCCCCCCAAAACAAAAAAAAGGATGCGCTTTATACCCTTCTTTTTATTCGCATTTCCCTTTCTTTTCTTTTCCCAACCGTGAACCGTTACTATAAGACTTTTTGGTAATTTTCATGGTCGAGGATCATAAGACGACACCAGATGATGATTTTTTTTTAAATGTGTGCTGAAAAATAACATGTAGGGAATATTCGTTTAATCATCGTTGTCGGTGCGCTCACGCTGCTGTCGGCGGCGCTCGCCCTGGTTACCAGAGCTGTTGTTGGCGTTGGCCAGCTTGCGCTCCAGCTCCTGAGTCTCGCGCTCGCGTGCCGTCTTGGCGTTGGCCTGCTCCTGGTGCAGGACGCCCAGGACGTTGTTGAGGGTGCTGCGCCAGTGGTCGACGCGGGTGGCGAGCTCCTGGTACTGCTTCTGGCCAAAGACACGGTAGGTGACTTTGTGAACCAGGAACATCTGGCGCTGCTGGGACAGCTTACCCTCGACGAGGCCGGCGCGGACAACGTCAATGGTCCACTTCTCGACCTCCTCGGCGGGGATCTGAAGGGCCTTGCAGATCTTGTCGTAGGCAATCTCGCGGGAGGGGGTGGCGGCAGCCAGGCTGGCAAAGGTCAGCAGGCGCATCTTGCGGTGCAGCTTGTCGCCGTCCAGCTTCTGCTGCTCGACCCAGCCCTTGTGCTCGTCGTTGAAGTCGTTGTAGTCCTCGAGGTCCTGCTCGGCAAAGATGTCGAGGAGTTGTGAGTAGACGGGGTGGGTATCGGAGAGCGCCTGTATCGAGGGAATGGCGCGGAGGTCCTGGAAGAGGAAGTAGGTGTTGGAGAGGATGGCCAGCTTGGCGGCACGGAGGGAGAGTCTTTGGGCGTCGTCGGAAGCAAGCTCCTCCTTGTCGTCGGCGTCAAAGGTGCGAAGGGCCTTGAGCAGGAACTCGTAGCTTTCACTACTCACGGTTAGTATTACAATGCGCACGCAGGCATATATGTATGCTCATATATGTCGGGAATATACATCACATACCCGTCTTCACCAGCCTCAGAGGCAACATCGGCAACCTCCTCGTAAATCTTGCGCTCAATCTCCTCGCCGGCACCCCAGGTATCCAGCCACTCGGGCAGTCTCTCGAGGTAGGGGCGCAGGTTGTCAAACATGCCCTGGGCCTTGAGGAACTTGAGAATCTCCATGAAGACGCGCGCGCGGATGGGGTCGGCGGGCTCGAGCAGGTTGAAGACGGTCGACAGGGCGTTGAGGGACAGGCCGGCGCCGTGGACGGGCGAGTTGCTCATGGGCTTGGCAAAGTTGGCGCAGAGGGCGGGCAGGTACTTCTTGGGGTCGGCGGACTGGAGGACGAGGTGGATCATGAGGTTGGAGGCGGCGGTATACTCCTTCTCGGGGACCGTGTTGAGGGCGCTCGAGGCGCCGACGAGCTTGGCCAGGACTTCCTCCTTGGAGGGGGCCTTGTCGCCGCTCAGCAGCTGCTTCGCGTCCTCGGCCTTGAGGTAGTCGGCCATTTCTTTGGCGAGCTCCTCAAAGGAGCCATCGACGAAGAGCAGCTGGGGCTGCGCGTCGCTCTTGGCAGCAGGCATATTGGCTAATGTGTTTGCGTATTCCGTTCGTCGATCGATCGAGGCGAGGATTGGCGATGGGAGGGATATGCCGTGGATTTAAAATTTGCCCTCGTTCTGGCAGGGTTGGGTTCGACGGGCGGGAGAAGGAGGAGGGATACGCTGGAGCGGGCTCTTTCTCTACCACACACAGCAGGCGGGGGGTGGGAAAAAATTGGACACGAGGATACAGAGGTTGACTCAGCGGAGGGGCCAGTGAAAAGAAGAGGCACAAGGTCAAGGTGGGCGGTATTAGCGTCGACTTTGCTCCCAGCGATAGGTCGTCCCAGAAGGCAGTGAGGGATTGGGCCACCAAAATGTGATAAACCTGGGCTGGCAGTATGGAATAGCCCTTGTGGCGGGGCTCTCTTTTTTGGTGGTGCCTTTGGGCCTGCTACGTATACAGCGCACTTTCCACCAAGAGACCCCGCCAAATTTTCTGCCGTCTCAATGTGTGGGCGCTAAGCGAGAGCGGTGGAATCGAAGAGGATCATGTGATTTGTCACGTGATTACGCGTTGATATCCGATTTACACTTTACAACACCACGGAATACATCACCAGTTCAGAGATGAGAGTCATGTTTTTGTAGCAGTGTTGATTGTAGACTTTTGGTACTCCAAATCCTCCCAAAGTCGAACCCAAAGCGAGCAAAGCCAAACCAGCAAAACTATCAAAGCCACGCTTAGGACTGCAGTCCTCCATCACTAACCGCTGTCCTAACCCAAACGCAGAAAACCATGTCCGATATCTATATACAATGTGGAAAACAAATGCCAATACGTGAATGTTGCTATAAAATAACACAAGAAAGAAACAAAGACGCAAAACAGCGTATTAAATCATCACACTCGGTGACATCTCTCATTTACCCTTGCCCTTGCCATCCGGGTAAAGAACTTGGTCTCCCTTGCCTCCCATCTCCATGAATTCCGCGGGAGCTCGCTGCTCTGATGGTGCATGCTCGCGAGGAACGTTGATAACGCGCTCCTTGGGATTGGCAAAGACCTTGACTGGGGTCTTAGCGTTGCCAGCCGTGACGTGTTGCGGAACAAGTACCTGGTTGTAGTGGCACAGCAGCGTGCGCTCGCGCTTAGGAGCTCTGCGGTTGACCTCAAGACCAGCAATGCCGCCCACGAGGCCGCCGGTGCTATCATTAACGCTCATCGGCTGCTGCGTAAGCCACGGGTGGGCAAGGCACTGATCGACTGTGAATCGCTTCTCAGGATCGACAATCAGCATGGAATCAATGAGATCCACTAAAGACAGTTAGCTCAAATCTAGGAGACGAGATGCGGTGCTGCTTACAAGCTGGGTCGCCGACCGAGTCCCAGTACGGTGATGGGTAGTCGAAGCGGCCGCTTCGGATCTGCTGGGAGAGTGTGTAGGGGAATTCACGAGAGTAGAGTTCGTCAGAGAACGGAGGGAAGCCGCACAGGCAGATGTAAAGCACAACACCTAATGACCAGATATCGACAGCCTTTGTGTACTTGCGCTGCTTAGAATCGGCAAGAATTTCAGGCGCGACGTAGCTGGGAGTACCGCAAAGTGTTGTGGTGAACGACTCCTCACCAATAATCTTCGCAAGCCCAAAGTCTGCCAGCTTGACGTGGAGATCCTTGTCGACCAGAAGAATGTTTTCGGGCTTGATGTCGCGGTGAACAATGTTGCGCTCGTGAAGGTACTTGATACCGTGGAACAGTTGCTTAAACAGCTTGCGAGTCTCGTCCTCACTGAGCTTAGACTTGGCGACAATGTGGTTGAAAAGCTCGCCCTCGGGCGCAAGCTCCAGCACGAGATAGACGCGGTCACGTTCATTAAACGTGTCCTTCAGGCACAGTACATTCGGGTGGCTGACAGCCATGAGCATACCAATCTCTTGTTGCAATCCCTCGGTCTTGGTCTTTTCCTCGACGCCGGGTGTCTTGGTGAAGATTTTGACAGCGTAGCGCTTGCCGGTGGACTTTTCAATGCAGAGGTAGACTTCGGCGAAATGGCCCTTTCCGAGCTTCTGGAGCAGTGTGTATTGTTGCAGGAATGCGCTGGTGTGTCGGCTCTTGGGGTAGCGGAAAACAAATCTGGCTCTGCCGTGGACGGCGATTTCGTCGCCATCTTCGAGCTCGCGCCGTTGGTTGCGGCCGACAATGGCTTCGTTGACAAAGGTGCCGTTGCTGGACAAGTCCTCAACGACTGCGACAGCGTCATTGCCGCTGTTCTCGGTAAAGATTAGGCAGTGGCGATTCGAGACGACGCCCTCGCTGACGACAATATCTATCATCTGTTAGAAAAAAGAACGGAGCAGTATCAGTAAACCGGATGGATAAAAAACCTACCGCACTCTGGGTGACGTCCAATGAGGTATCCGCGGGACGCAATACCGCCAATCTGTGTGCGCTCATAAGCCTCCTCTTCATGGATTGCGGACGGAGTTTCACGGACGTTGCCTTTGTTCTCGGCATCAGCGGCCGTCTTGATGGAGTCGTTGGGTGGGCAGGCGCATCGTTTCTTGAGAACCTTGGGCTTGTCGCCATACTTTGCGTCTAGCGGCACGAGGAAGCCCCAGACACCCTCTTCGGGCTCCTCGTCGGCGTCCTCGGCGAACTCGAGATGTCTGTCGACGAGCTGGCTGACGGGCTGCGTGTCCTGGGGAGGCGACGAGAGGGCCTGAAGCTGCGAGTAGTTGTCCTCGGGCTTGCGCGGGGTGGTCTCCTCGACAGTTTTCGCGCCGGGAGGCGTAGGAGTGACCTCCTTAGCATCGCTCGAGCCGTAGGTCGCGTCGTTGGTGAGAGGAGACGGCAGGTGGTTGTCGCGGGAGATGGGTGTCTTGTCGTGGGCTTTTCCGTTGGGCGCGTCGCGGCTCTCATCGGCAAGACGGTCGGAGCGGCGAGGCTTCTTGCTCTCGGCCGATTCGTCCGGCAGCGAGCCCTTTGCGACGAGGATGTTGTCAGCGTTGCGAACGAGGAAACCAAGAAAGAATAACTGGGCGGCGCGAGCACAAAGACTTACTCGAGGCCGCTTGAGGTTGCTCTTTTCGCCGTTAGGCGACATGATGAGCAGGTTCAAAAGGAAAGAATGGGCACGATATGAAAAAGAATTCTATATCAGCAGATGGAAAGCCGGGATAGCCAGGCAGCCAAGGTCGCGAAATGACGAGATCGAGGCAGTTCAAGGCAAAAAGGCTTCAGCGAGAAGGGGATCAATAAAGGGAGCAGGAAAAGAGGAAGCGAGAGCAAAAAAAGGTGGCACGGCTGCCTTGCCGTAAATACAAACCCGCCAACAAGAAAATGCAAGTATCGGATTGGGCGTGACAAGCTGAAGCAGCGGCACGGTTGGATAGCTGAAGAGGAAAAGAGGAAGCCCGGGAGACAGCCTCGTGCAGGTTGGGGTGGGCTGATGGAGTCACTGGAGTCACTACCGCTACAGAGCAGGTGGTTCGCCTGGGCGGTGCTGGTATCAGTGAGTGCTAACAACGGGGCAGGTGCCTGGAGCTTTGTGGACGCCGCTTTTAGACTGGCAGAGCATGGTCTGTAGAAGTGTAGCTGCTAGTAAACGGCGGAACTTCCATTGCAGATAAATAGAAACAAAAAATACATCTCAAAGTCTCCAAATCCGGATTATTTCACATAATATTAGAAAGCATTGACATCACTCACAGATACCATGGCTTTGTGCAACTGTGCACGCAGGCAGACAGAGCATAAAAAGCGGCGCCCACGCTATTCCCATACCTGCCGCTGCATCGCCACGATCCGGGGCACCTGTATGCACTAACAGTTGCCGCCAAGTACCTCTGCACCCAATTTGCAGGGACAGGTACCTCTCCCGCTCACAACACAAAAGTCATGAGCGTGATTGACAAGGCAGCCGACCAGGCGAACCATTCACACCCTGACAAGGCGTCCCTCGTGAACCACACCATCGCTCCACCAACACGAGCCCCCGGTGGTCTCTCTCTCTTTTGGCGACTCGAATGGCGATTTGCGATCGCGAGACCCGGGAAAAAGGGTCCTGCTTTCGTCATTCTCGGACATTGAGGCACTGCCGTCAAGGGCGGGTTCCTGCATTCCCCAATCTAGGCAGCCTTCGCAGATGGTACGGGCGGGATGGAGATGGTCACGATCATGCTGCGATACAGCCTCCTCGTATACAACCTTAAATCACCCATTACCAACCGCTGCCGCCCTTTGAGACGCCTGTCGTCACGTGGGGTGACTGCGCTGCTGTGACTGACTGTGATTCGTTGCAGCTCGACGTCATGCCAGATCTTGTCCGATCAACGCAAATGTAGAATTCTTGCAAGACAATTTGGTATGATCTTGTAAATCGTTGTTGAGCCCTGCTCACATCTGCGACTGCAGAGTATCTCTTGGCTGCAGTGGTAAACGGGCTGTTCGAGACGCACTCGCGTAGCGAGAGTATCCCAGAGCCTTCCTCCCTAGCAGAATCGACATTGTACATTGCTGCCACCGGATCCTTAATAAACCGGTTCAAGCGTCTTACCCCAGATGCCGCCATTCCTTTGACGCTTCTATACGCCGATTCGAAACTCCTCATTCCATTGTGCGACTTCCTGAAAGCATCTCGCCTTACACCAGACGCGATTCTTTACAGTGTTGTCGAATCTTGCACCGCGTAATACGGCTGCCGTTGGCTGTACCGAGTCCTCCAAAGATGACTACCTAACAACAACTGGCAGCTCCCCTGTGGAAGAAGATGCGAAATCTTTCTCGAGTCGGAACACGCCACCTGTAATCGCCGGTTCAATTTTGGTTCCTCGTTGACCGAGTCACTACGCATATCTTAACTTATCGTCGCTGTAGGTTTTCATTGTATATTTAGGTCTTGAATATGGCCAACGCACGTATTCAATTCATCGTCCATTGTGAGTTCCTGTCATTATTGATTACAGAGTACCTATGTTTCGTACTTCAATGTCATGTCCAACCTTCCGTCAATATGCATGCCGGAGAAAAAAGAACCAGTAAAGGAAACAACAAAATAAAAATGCCGAGCCTGTAGAAAAGCAATGCCGTGAAACTCTATAAACTTGAAGCAATCGTTTCGCGCAGCCCGTCTCTTGGCCTCTCCGCCCATTATGCATATAGTAAACAAGACAAAAATCCATTGCCAAGGACAAGTAGACGCCACGATGCTGCTCCTTGTAGCAGGCTGTTGCATCCTGAAAATAACACACTGTTATAATTCGTATGTGTCGCTGTCCCACCGCACGCTTCAGCTCTCTCTCGAGCAATATACATGCCGAGTCGTTTCCAAAAAGTATATAAAACGGAAAAGACAGCAAAATGAGACGTGCTGAGACCAGGAAGGGGGAATAACACCGTCCGCAAAGCTAAAACAGTAGAAGCATCGCAAAAAATCATACCCAGCCCATATTAACATCCAGCTGCGTGCTTTAATAACCGTAACTTGTTGTTCATCCGACCCATTACTTCGTGGCGGCTTAGTCGCTCTGCATTTGTGCGACGATGTAATTCGACGATGTGATAGCACAGGCCAAGCCCCGTCAGTCGATTCTAGATGCCATTCTCCTATTTCTCGGGAATCGGCGACTTGGCCAGTCTCCCACCAGCGCTGACGCGCTTCTGCAGTTTCGTAGTTTCTGAGCGTGTTCTTTCTACTTCGAGCCCATTATTAGGAAGCACCTGAACCGAGTCTCTAACTCCTGCGCGCGTCTTGCCTTGCTTTTGCTGGACATATTGCTGCGCGAAGCGACCCAGAGGGAAGGCAGGAAGAGTGAGGGGAATTTCCGCGCCGTTCTGGGTCAGCAATTCTGCCACCGGGAATGGGACCTGCTTCGCGTCGCTTTCTGGAGCAGGGCCAGGGGTTGGAGACGGCGACGCAGGGTCAGCGGCTGCCAACGCAAGCCATACAGCGTGTGTACCCCTCATTCTGTCGACAGCGTTGGGGTTGGCCTTGAGCGCCAGCGCGTAGAGGACCTGCTGTATTTCATTCTTCTTGATGGCCGCTAGTAGCGTCTCGTCGGGTGTGGCGTAGTGCGACAAAGTCGATGATATCGGCTGCACAAAGCTTCGGTTGACATATTTATTTGTGATAAACTTGAGTCTGGCCTCGCGTGTGGCCTGTGGACTAAGTTTGGTGGTCAAGTCCAGAGTGGCTTCCCAGATCATATTCGATACTCTGTTTCCGATTAAAACGAGCAACTCGACAATATCGACAGTGAAGGACCTGATATCGAGTGTCAATGACCGCACTTTGCTGATGTGAGTACCGAGCGAACGATGAATGCCACTGCATTCAATGCAGAGAATGATGCCCAGATTGATCGACACCCATTCCACTTTGGAGCCAGATCCGCAGTCGGCGCACCAGCAATTGCCTTGGTCATTGTCCCGAAGCATTTGTAGCAGCTGGTCGGGATTTTCGTCGTATCCAGAGCTGTGCGTTCGCTGTGGTGTTGGCCGAGCTCCAACTGTGATTCTGCGGAAGGGAATACCGCTGGAGGAGCTGCTGTGGGAATGGCCACTGCTGTGCATCACGGAGTGAGTCTTGCCGGTGAGAATGGACCCGATATCTCTCTTAAGAGACGAGTCATTACCTGAACTCGCAGGCGATGCGTATCTGTCGCGGCCGCTTCTGCCCTCAACCGCACTCTGCAGGGCATTGTTGATGGAAATTATCCAGCTGTTCATGTCATCTTCTGATGTAGCCTGGTAGACACGCTTGAAGTTGGGCGTGATTACTTCGAAGCAGAAACGACGTTCCGCATTGCGGGCCTCACGAACAGATGCCATTCTGAGGTCGATCGGATCCATGTGTAAATCCAGCCTTTGCTTCCAGTTGCTGTACTCTGACAGCTTACCTTGGTCAAGGACAATCCAAAACTTGTGCCAACCTTGTTTGTTGAGATTTCGAGGATCGACATGTCCACCTGGCCGATTGAGCGCCCAGAGCAGTCCTTCTTTGCGCTGAGGAACAGATGACTGAGAAGGGTTTGGCTCCTCCAAGTCGCGGAATCCCTTGAACTTGGGGGTCTGAGAAGGACTGCCTACGACTGTAGGTAATCCTGGAGGTTTGACCAGCTCGACGCCGGATATACTCGTCTGACCGCCCGAAGTGGTGGCCTTGAGTTGAGAGCCGGTGCTATCAGCTCTGCCCAGTTCCGAGTCGGAGTTGTGACCCGTGTTGCCATTAGAAGACGCAGTTGTTGGCGGAGCAGCGGCAAGGCTGGCTTGTTCAGGTTCCAGGTAAGGGGTGTTGCTCTTCTCCAGCAGACGTCGCTTTTCTTCACGCTCGCGCCTCTGGTACTGGTATTCCTTGTCGGCGTCGCTGACTTCCGAGGAAAGCGCATCAAGCTGCGGCAGAAGAGCCTCTATCTTCTTTGCTGTAGCTAGGAAACCCTTGGTTTGCGCATCGGCATACTTGGTCAGATGCGATAGGACTTCTTGCTCTTTACGACCGCCGTGCAAGTCCTGCATGAAACTGGAGTAGTCGAATCGTTTGAGCTCAAAGTTGCGTCTCTTGTTCTGGTATTTAGAGTCGCTCTCGGCAAGCTTCTTAGCCTTGACCGAGTCTTGACGCTGGCCGAGGTAGCGTGACACGTATGAATAGTAGTCTTTGCTCTCCTCCTCGAAATCACGCTTCTTTGACTCAGCTTGCTTGATGTCCAGCTGGTAGAGCTTGTGGATAGGGTCAATGATGATTCTTTGCAGGTTCGCAGTGTTTTGGCGGTCGTAACTGAGAATCTCCCGAGCAATCTTATCGAAATAGTGCTCGAGAGCTGGCTGAACTGCATTTGCATTTGTGGTGGAGGCTTCGCGCAAAGCATCCATGAATGCGACCAAGGCTTCGTTGGCCTCTAGTTGACTAGTATGCGCCTGCTCCGCCTTCTTCAAAACGCGCTTCATGTGTACACGCATATTTCCAGTCTTCTGCTCGAGAGCTTTGAGGGTGGCGCGGAAGACAGGGCCATCGTCAGATACAGAGACGTCTTCACCCGGTCTTGGGCAGGAGACATCGACCTTGACCGGCTCTTTTTGCGTTGTAGGTATCGGTGGCAAGAACGTCTCCACCGCACCAGGCAGCGGCGATATTGGTATGTCGTCAATGTCGGAATGTAAGCGGGAGTCCACTGATTGAGATGAAGCAACACGAATCTTGGGAGGAGAGCCGAGCAGGAAACCAGGGGTTGGCGAGTTCGGCTGGCTGGCGTAGATGGGAGAAGCTGCGAAGTGAGGATTAACAGCGAAACAACGACAAAGTGGGCTGTGAGAAGACATACCTGCTACCCAATACGAAAAGCTTGCGAGAGCGTGTAAGCGGTGTGCGCGCGAATCATACTCGACAAACTGGTTACGTTAGCAATCGTACGTATTTGGAAAGACGCAGAGAACATACACTGCAAGAGTTTCGCCAGCCACCAGATTTGTCTTCGATGGGCTTGGGGGGCTTCCATTTCCAAGTCCATTCGAAGCTGACAGAAGCGCTCCCGCTGGTCGAGTAGTCTCCGACGAGGGCGACGTTGTCGTTTTTGTGAAGGTTTGGGTTAGCGAGGAACTCTCGCGTCACTAGATTCTCGACTTCGCGTGACGTAGAGCCGCAGACAAATGTGAGACCGGAAATGCTAGTGTCGAGAGCGGCGGGAGTCGCATCGGGAGGAGGGGATGTGGGCTGGCCTGCGGACGGTGATGGTTTGCGCAAGACAAAAGTGAATGTAAAGATGAGCTCGTCGTCGCTGTTGAGCTTGAGCAAGAAACCAGAAGCACCTGGTTCTGGGTCCTGTAAAGCGAGGCAAAGAAGTTAGACAAGGAATACCATGGATAAGGAAATAAGCAGCGGTGACGAACTTGGACGTATTCTATGGGTGCCTGGTCCCCAACTGTTCGGCTGACGGAGAGCTTGGTGGCAGGGAACGCATTGGGTGTGACATGGACTGAGCTGCGCTTTCGAGGATTGGTAACGATGAGCGAGGAAATAGTTACTAGGGAAAATGGTTAGAGACACGGGTTGCAAAAGCTGCATGGTGCAAGCGAGAACGAGGTCGTGGGCGACGACATACAGCGATTCTGGTCCCTGAGGTAGAGCGCAGCGCCCTGGTCGTCAGGCCTGCTGCTGACATTGCCCATGATGACGAGCGATCGGCTGCAGCCGCGGGATCAGGATGCAGGAGAAGAGAATCGTCGGGGCGAGGCAAGCAGACTCGAAGACGAGCCGTCTGGGGCGAGAAGGGGTCAAGAAGAGTCGAGATCGTTGCGTGCGCGGTGCAGGCGCTGCAAGGAGCGAGGATCAAAGGAAATGCAGGCGGCGCGGGGCTCAGAGTGGGACAGCAACAACGGGCGTCATCTGGCGCGGCGGCAGAGCTGAGCGACACGGCAACGGAGGGCGCGTAGCGATGAGGAAAAGAGAAGCCGGGCGGGATGAGCAAATCATGGAGCAGATGGATGTGAGGAGGAGCGGCGGCAGGCGTGGTGAGGAGGACGAGGATACGGCAGTTGGGGGG
>JARDXD010001553.1:0-15719 GCA_029218145.1 Aphanocladium album
ACATTTATATTATTATATTAGCTGTCTATTGTGTATTTTGGAAACGGCTCTTTTGAAAAGGTAGGACTGAACTAAAACGCTTCTTTGCTATAAATGCCTACCGAGAAGCCAGTGGCCGGCGTTAGCACATACTCAGCGGCCTTTGCCCACAACAGCCAGACCAAAGGAATGGATCTCCACCAAAGCTGATTGACTCAATATTATTGATTAGCGTATGGGTCCTCTGTGGGTTGGTGCTGTCAAAATGCCGATGCGACAATCATGTGTGGAGAAGACGTACGTATGCAGGCTTTGAAGTCGTACGTAGACTTCCTTATCAATTCGTTGGGGCAGTGTGCAGACTGGGCTCTGGAAGTCCAGCGCCCGTTGCATCAACCGATTACAAGCTTTGATGAAAAACACACTATGAGGAAAGAATAAGGACACACTGGAATATAATGGTCATTATTCAGTAATTCAACCTGCTATTCCGTCTTCAAATAACAGCAAGTCAAGAATACAAAGGGGTAGCAGCTTCACCCTATATGACGAACAGTTACTATAGCAACTGGAATAGAAGCAATACCACTATCATGTTAAATATCTACTGATATATTTCCTCAAAAAATGAGGGCCATCGTCACGCTCTCTGTTCATGCATCTCCAGGCTGTTCATGCGCGGCCTCTTCCTGCCGTTGGTCGGTATACAAGTGCCTTCCTCTCCTGCTCTTGAGAATATACGGATATTGTGTAGATTAGGGTATTCGTAACAGTGATACCGTGTATGCACTTACTCATCATGAGCCACGTGGCCATGCAGAGTCTCTTGGAAAGCTGATGGTCCTCCCGGACCTCATCAGCAGGAGCCCAGTCCTAGAGGTATATCGGTCACGGGTAGTGCGGCACCTGACAGCTCAATGCTCGCATCAGTACAATGACGATAAGCTAGGTTATGTCACGATTGTTAAAACGGGCAACGGCAACATGAGCGTCGCGGCCGCCGCCAATCTCACCCTCTACGGCCAGACTGTGCTCGTGAATGATGACGGCAACTATTCGACCCCGTTCTATGCGGAGGCGACGGACACGGTTGGGGTTTTGCGGCTGTTGTGCAAGCCTCGCGACCCTGATGCTGGTAAACTGCAGCCTGTGGCTCTGCGAAGCCAGGAGCCCACTTGATATGGGCTCTGAGGTGGTGGACCGGACCTCGGCGACGATGCCTCTTGTGGTACATCGGAGTGTTAGAGCGGACAAAATGTGGAATGGCAACGTTGGCGTAACTTAGGCTACATGCAGTATAATATGCAAATTATGCATCGATTCCATCGCAGATACAGTGGTGGTAACAATGTTTGCGAATTTGTAATGGTCTTCCAGCGTTGAGTGGTGGTGGAGCGATCGGCGCAGGATCTTCTCGATCAGTGGATGGCGACTTGTCTGGATTCACGCGCACAACTTCTTTTCACTAGTGGCCAGGCGTATCATCGCATGCGTGATGCCTCTCGGACATGTCACAAGAGGTACGTCTCACTTACCAGAGGGTGTCTGATACCGACGTTTTCGACCCTTCGTAGCGGCCTCCTGAGACAGGACCCCACTAGCGAGCTCGGACTGTGGCTTTCGGGCAGGACTTTGGTCCGTTTGATGTGTGGCGGCATCCGCCCTCTGGTTCCATGCCCGCAAAGGACCTTCACAACTGGATGCTGTGGAAACTTTTCGTTGCGAGCATTTAGCCCACTGCCGCCGCCACAGCTTTTACTAAATCGTTGCAAAACATTTAGAGACTTTAAAGATGTTTTGAACTTTTTCTAGTGTTTGTTTGATTATATTATAATAGTTTATTTTCAAGAATCTAGGCCGCGGCTTAGGCACAAAAACCCCCACTCAATAGCAGCGGAGTAGAATTGTCAAATTTCCGTCTGGTGTCCCGAATGTGGCCGTTTCTTTATTAGTTGATGGTCTACGGTGCGTCCTCTTCTGCTCTGTTGTGCCCAAGTCGTCGCTTCTCGCAGTGTACTGTTTTTGTTGCGAGCAGGCTCCTCAATTCACTGATGGATCCACTTTCTGTACCTAGATAAAAGAGAGGGTCGAAGAGCCTCTCCCACTTCCATAGTACATCAATCAAGCAACTTCATCAACCACCTTTAGCGATCTAAGAAGCCTTTTCCAACAGTTTTGGCCTTTAAATGATTATGATTGAAATCTCACACTTCGGCAGCCGAACCCCGGACAGGTGCTACCTCCAAGCATGCAGTAAACACCAATTGCAACGAGATGAAGTATTGATTGTGTGCAGTATTAGAAAATTGGTCACGTAGATGACTTTGGAGGCTCCGCCGCCTAGCGTTCCTGGGTCTCCATCATTTCTTCGTATTCCATCTGTCTTTTCCTGTGAATCTGGGCGAGTATGGCTACATAACTAAGCAGAATTTCTGTCACCAGAGACCTGTCCAAATCGCCATACATATAGAGCTTTCTCGACAGCGCAGGAGGTCTGGGTGGGGTAGTTGTCTGTATCAGTCGTCTTGTCGCTCTCGATTCATTGTCAATTTCGATGGCGACAAGTCTATCATACGAGTCAAGTAGCACTAAACGCTTGCGAATAGGATCTGTTGACCCTGTGCCGTCCTTGACCAGTCTGCTGGTCCAGAGAAGATGACCCTTGCTACTCTGCCAAAGAACACACGGAAGGTAAGGGTTGAAAATGTACTCGTCATAAACCCCAATAAATATTGACTCGTACTCAAGGCTGGCGTCTCGGTCAGCCGTTTTTTTGGGTAGATACAGCTTGGTATCCCAGCGTTGCTGCGCCAGCTGCAACAGCCCAGCCACGTGAGACTCCCCTTGTCCCGACGAAGACGACACGATGATGGAAGGTGTAGTGTGCGACCACGCAATCGGGACGAGCCGGTTCTTCATATCCTCGGGAATCGTAGGCATGAGAAAGTCGATATGAAACTTGTTACCCCAGTCGAGGTCGGGGAAGGCCACAGTGTACACCTCACGCGTGCCCTTTATACGTGAAATCACGGAAGGCACTCCGTCGGTGCGTCCGAACTGGACCGAGAATACACTTGTTGGTCGGAGATGGCGATACCTACCCGTGATCCCAGCAGCGGCATCCTTCGTCACGATGCTGTCGGCAGGGTACGGTGACGGCGCAACCTTTCTAGCGACTCCGTCAGCCGAGCTGAAATCGATGAGCTGCGAGGGCTCTACGTAGTTTCGGTTGCCGAGGTCATCGCACAGCACAAGTCGCAGACCGCAGCTCCCGCAGTAGTGAGTGAACCAAGCGGAGCGCGGTGTCTTGCGCGGCCAGACCAGGATCAGCCCGAGACTGGAGAATGCTTTGAAGCCAAGTAATATCTTGCTACGAAGCGTCAGCCGGCCTCAGTGCATGTATCATTTTGCAATATGCCGACGCACCTGCGCGTGCTAAGCTTTTCCTGCACGTAGACGGTTTTGGTAAAAGCTGTGCACGCGGGACAAGTGGCCAGCCTTGGGGCGGCGCCCAGGCTGGCGAGATCATCCCTGGCAATGACCATAGCTGTTGCTTTTGCCTCTTTCTTTCAAGTCTTGGGTAAGAATAGTATTAGATTACTGCAACAATGCGAAGACTGTCGAAATAGCATAGCTGGTTCATAAGGCATTCTTTGACAGATCATGGGGAGATTACTGTCAGCCTCACTTTAACGCCACGGAAGTTTTGTTGCTGGTCACGTGCAGCAGGGCACTGCTGTAAAATGGCAAGACTTTTTTGGCGATTTGATGGGTATTTTTTTTTTTTTGATTTAGCACAAAACTACCGCATGTCCAATCAATGCTTCTTCTGTTCCAGTGTAGGCGCAAAACCCCGGCGACGGACTGTAGGTGGGCGCCTACCCGGCATCGTACAAGCCCAACTACACAAAAGTTTCATAGAACGAGTACAGGGGTGAGTAACGGGGTAAGAATGAAGTGCACCGGCCAAGAAATAAATTTGGATTGCTTTTTTCTTTATAGTATAAGTTTCTTCAGCTTGTTTCTGTGCTTTGTCACATGCTTAGGCTTTCTGCATCTGCAGGAGAGGTCCGGACAACAAGACAACATAAGTTTTCACTGGCTTTGTGAAAAGAGTTGATATCCTGAGCCCCATGACTCTGGACTTCACCATATAGAGGGGTTTCAGGCTTGAATACTTTTACGTTACTGGATTGCTGTTGTGCGATTCGTGACTGTCTGGAAGCCTCACTGGTTCACAACGCCGAAATAGTCTACCACGGCCGGCAACCGTGCAGTGCTGCCACTTGGCAGTCTGGCGAGTAAATATTTCTTGCAAGTGCCACTTCAATATATTTGTTTGCTCTTTATATCGGTAATAAATCTACTGCTCATGAAAGCAGTTGGGAGAGTTCGAGTCACCGCCCAACATCCTCGGTGCCCAATAGTTGCCCCACCCAACCTTCAATGATCATATTGCTGATCAACGCTTCGGAAGTAAGTATAGCGTTTGTTTAGATTATAAGTAATACCCACGAAAGCTTACTAAAATTCAAGGGCCACCGGGTTTCAAAAAGTCATTCAACAAAAAGTGATGGATGCAAAGTAAGACGTGCTGTACCTGATTTGTGCCTAGCTAACCAAGTACAGCTTGGCGGCCTCGGAGCCTTTCACGTTTATCGTAGGTGAAGAGCGCCGTGAGTTTACGATCCATTCTGCCCTCGTCGCAAATCAATCTGAATGCCTCAAGAAATTGGTTAAGGGAGAATTCTTGGAGGGAACCACAAACAAGGTAATGTGGACTCACGTAGACGAGCTCACATTCATGTGCTTTTGGCAGTATGTATATACCGGAGATTACGCGGTTCAGAATGCAGATGCTCCTCTGGAAGGCAACGCTTGCGGCAGCATGGAAACAGATACGGATGGTCCTGCTCTGGAATCTACAGAGACCTTGGCCGGACGCGCGGCCAATCCTGCATTGGTTTTTGATGCGGAGCCAGAGCCGACATCGCCCGTGGAGGACGACTGGGCTCTGCTGTTCTCAGTAAAGAAAAAGAGAGACAAGATGACAAAGCAACAACGCCTATGGTCTCAATTCAAGCTGCTCCGAAAGAGGAATTTCCACACCTAACTGAAGAAGAAGGCTGCCAGAGAGCGCACTTGCTGGCCCATGCCAAGGGGTATACTGTTGCCGACTGTTATGGCATTATTCCGCTGATGGTGCTTTCCTACAATAAGCTCCATCAATGTCGGGCCGATATGAAACACGCATACATATTGACCGAGTTTGTGACGTTGGCGCGATACTGCTACGAATCACTCGTTCCGGATGATCTGAGAGATTTGGTAATAACCTTTACGGCGATCAAAATCAAAGGGCTATGGGACGCGGACGAGTTTCGAGATTTGCTAGCAGCACACGGCGAGCTGTCCAAAAACGTGATAGGCGTCTTACGCAGCCGGCTGGAGTAGGTGGATAAGTATGCATTGGCCAACGCAAACTGCTGGAAATGGAAGATGCTCCTAAAAGGTGATGATTGTGCACTTAAAGGTTATTGTTTAGGAAGATAAGATTGTTCGTATAATCTAGTGGACTGAAAATAATTATGACCGTACAATTATCTCGTCACCATCCATCACTTAGCGCTTGATATTAGCTTGGATGTGCTGTATTAATAACTAACTATGGCTTGGTTAGCTGGGACGGTAAGGTGCCTCGTCCATCACTATTAGACTACCTACTCCGTAGTTGACAGGTAGATACTTACTGGCCTGGTACACACCTACGCAATTACAGTGGGTATCAAGTACGTACCTCCGCTCAGAGGCTCATTGTCTACCGAACACCTGTTTTTGTTCCTGAACCTAGTTAGTGTGTTTACAGTAACTAATGTAAAAAAAACGAAGCTTGACGCAGTTTGGCCAATCAGATGTCAGAGCGCTTGAAGTGTGCTGGAACACTCGCAACATTTAAAGAGCTGGGGAAAAGAATACAATTACCAACTAGGCCAGGGTGCCAGTGTTGCCGCGGTCTGCTCTGTGCTTCTGCGGTGGCGCATTAGTTAGCGACAAGGGCGGGAAGAGACGTGAAAAGAAGGACCGTGGACAACACAGGACTGCTGGCCAGCCCTGAGGCTACCGATAGTGCAACCCCAAGCCAGGCAACAGAATAAATTTGGGGGGCAAGGGACCGAAGATGCTGATGTAGTATATGCAAGCAAACCAGCACAGCCCAGTGAAACGCTTACCCGATTCTAAATGGTGCATTGCGCCTCGACAGGTACAACTCATACAGTCACCAGAGACAAAGCAAGCGGCCGCAGGTAAGGCAGAATAGCGACTCAGGAAAGTGCCGTGTGCCACAAATTGGCCAGCGCGAAAAATAATCACGCCCTGGGTAAGATATAAGCAATATTAATGCCACAGATGCTCTAGGTCGGGTGGACAGCACATGTGTGCGATTCGTAGGAGGGGAAGCCCACATATGTACAGCTGGCTGCCATGGCACTGATGGTACTTCTGTCGGGCTAGATTATTTAGTGATAATCTTACAATATGCTGTACCATATCAACTAAAGTAAAGAAACAGTTATCCGGGGGGGTGCAGTTCAAAACCCGATCAATTTGGCCAGTAAGTGCATCTTGCTAGGAGAGCCGGCCAATATGATTTTCCTAGAAACAAGACGCTTAAATTTATCCCACATCACAATATTTGAATACTCTTAGTTATAATTTCCAATATGATCAAAAATGGCGTACAATGTAACCCCAATGGCTGTTGGGTCAAGATCATAATACAGTCGTACCCCTGCGCTGCCGTACATATGTCTCGGCACAGCCCCGCTCACCATCGTGCCTTCATCAATACAACTACATGCTTTTATAAGCCATGGGCTGCTGTATCGAAAAATGTACGTTGGAATCTTGATTTTTCATCAGGAAAGAGAAAATGGTCAAGGTAGCTCTGCTCCTCGTAAGCGCATGCGCTCTCCTCCCCCATGCCGTCGCCTCGCCGCTCGCCGAACTGCTAGGCGGCCCGCGGCTACCTGGCGATGACTCCTTCTACAACCCCCCCCCAGGATTCGAAACGGCGGCACCGGGGGCGATTCTGCGCCACCGACCGGTGCCCAAACCGCTGTCCACCTTCAAGCTGAGCGCGGCGTACCAGCTCCTGTACCGCACCACGGATAGCTTCGGCCAGGCCGTCGCCACGGTGACGACGGTTCTCGTGCCGCCCGGCGCGCAGAAGGACAAGCTGCTCTCGTACCAGGTCGCTGTCGACGCCGCCGACCCAAATTGCTGCCCGTCGTATGTCTTCCAGCGGGGCAGCGAGACGGGCGGGCTCTTTGGCACCATCGTCACGCAGATCGAGATGGGTGTGATTGAGAAGGCCCTGGAGAAGGGTTGGCCTGTGACGGTCCCGGACTTCCTGGGCCCCAAGTCGGCCTTTTTGGCCAACGTGCTGTCAGGGCATGCCGTCCTAGACGGGGTGCGTGCGACGCTCGCCGCTTCCAGCCTCACGGGGCTGGCGGACGAGCCGGCCATCGCGCTGTGGGGGTACTCGGGAGGCAGTCTGGCCGCAGGTGCCGCCGCCGAGCTGCAGGCATGCTACGCGCCGGAGCTCAAGATTGCAGGCGCGGCACTTGGAGGTACTTGTCCGGACATCCTCTCGGTGCTGTACACCATCAACAAGAGCGTATATGCGGGCCTGATTGCAACCGGCATCGTCGGGCTCGCCAACGAGTATCCGGAGGTGGCGGCACTCGTGGCGGCGCAGTTGAAACCTGAGAAAAAAGGCGTAATTGAGAGAATCCGCAGCCAGTGCCTGGGGGCGGCCGTGACCAGCTTCTTGTTCCAGGACATTTTCTCGTACGTCAAGGACCCGAGCATCTTCAACGGCACCTTGGTGAGACGCATCGTGGATGAAAACAACATGGGTCAAAGCGCGCCACGAATCCCGCTCATGGTCTACAAGGGCGTCAAGGACGAAATCAGCCCCGTGGCTGACACCGACAAACTGGTGCGGTATTACTGCGCAGGGGGGTCTTCGGTCGAGTATCGCAGGCTTGAATCGGAAGGCCATATAGGACTGCTGACGGGTGGTGCATCGGCTGCTCTCGCGTGGCTCAACGACCGCCTGAATGGCGTGGCTGTTGCTCCGGGTTGTGTAAATAAGAATTTTTAGTTGCTTTCGCTTGCAGAATGGAGCAACATGGATGCAAAACTGCCTCAACGTCGGCTCTCGTGGAGTGATGGTTGGCTGTTATCGATGGTTAGCGCGCAACAAAAGCTGAACTGGTTCACTGCCATGAATAAATTCGATAACTAGCTGTTATAAGTAGTTTCATAACGCACGCATGTAGAATGCTTCGCAACAATTACCCTGGAATCGGACAGGCTCCGCATGTGTAAAGCAAGAGTCTAGTAATATAAAACCCAATAGAAATCCATATAGCGAGTTGTGAAGACAAAAATGCGAGTGATACCCGCGAAGGCCTATGGTTTGGTTCTATACACATGCCACTCACCCTCCACTATGTCTACGTGTTGGTGGGCGGGCAATCGAAGACGACGGTTGCAACCTTCCTACCAGCGAATGCGTACGATGGTTTGCTAAGCCGAACTAATAATTACATTGTGAGAGTTGATCAAGACGTTTGAATCGCTTTGTAGTAGAGTCGCTTAGTCCGTGGCACTTTATACTGCTGAGCTCGCGCCAACCTGGGTAGTTTATTCGGACTGGAGAGGAATACTGCAAACCATCTTGACACAATGATCTAAAAACAAAATAACTCTTGGATAGGAATACTGCCTATGATTTTACCAAGCGCATTCAAGACATCTTGAATGCAGGAATAGCCCTCAATATAGTACCGAGGACCTCAGTGAGCTCAAGACGGCCGTTTATCAGGTCTCCGGCCAAGGCCTGGAGTGTCGACGCTGTTGCTCCAATAGTGTCACTATATAGTGGAATGAGTTTCCTCATCAAGCTTACAATTATATATAACGTTTAGTAGAGCGGCAACCGCTTTGCTTATATCAGAGCCAATGTCCGAGAAGCTGCTGGTTATGTCGAAAGCAGCGGAAGGATAATACGACGTGCTGGCGGTTCTGTTCTGGGCTTGAAGTGCGGAAGCATCACTTGTAGCATTTTCGACAGTTTTAATTATATGTTCGAGAGAGCCGCAAATGGTTTACTTTGCTGAGTTATTTGCTGCAGCGGATGGGTTTTTGGCGATTCCATTGGCGGTAGATTCTACACGGTAGTGTGAACACTAACGGCATTCTGAATTTATGATCTGCCTTACCGATTAGGGCTGCTGCTTCGCTATGAATGACATTTTGCGTATGCTGAATAAGCCCAACAAGACTTTGCGCTTCGCCATATGCCCTGTAGATCAACTGAGCAGTAGTGGGTACGGGAGATGAAAAACTGTTAGTAGATAGGGTTAAAACGGGAAACTTGCACAGCGAAATGGCATACGTGTGAAAAGGAGGGCAAAGAAAAGTCTGCTGAGTTTCATAGTTGCGATATTTTACTACCTGGCAAATACACGCAGCTGGTGTGCGTTGATGAGCGACGTGGAATGAAGCAAGAGGCTGCGGAGTCGGCCAAACTTATGAAGATGATGTCTGGCTTCGAACAATGTCCGGCAATTTAACGTCAACCAGGGGGTCAGTATACAATAGCCTTCATGTGATACACAATCCTTATTCTAGGGCTTCCAGCGTCGGATACGTTGCAACGCTGTCGAAGAATACCACCACTTGCCATGCTGGAGTGGCAGCATCATGGTTGTAGACTACGTAAGTTTGGTCACAGCTTGGGATGATAAATCACCCAACTTGTAGTACACGATTATCAATCTGTGAGGTGGCAGGCCAGCAAGGAGAAAGAGCAAGCCATTGCTGAGTCAGGGTCTGGGGTCATTTCAATGTCGCAACCCACGCTTAAATCAGGGCCGATCTGCTCATCATTCAGGCCACCAAAGGTCTAGCCGAGTGTCCACTAATTCAGCCAGGTGCCGCTTGGGCCAGCCAAGGCCGGCTGATCCGGCCTTTAGACGATTGATGGACGGAGAGAGGCCCACTACGATATTTCCCATCAGATTGCATAATTCAAAGCGGAGGAAACAGCCGTACAGCCGCGGTAGTAATACTCTCGCTAGGCCAATTGGGGCAAGGTCGACATAGGGACTACGCGGGTTTGCGCGGGATTGCGGGGGGTCAATGGTCCAAACTGTCAACGGGCAGGGCAAGCTCTTGCGTGGCTATGGCCCAAAGGTAACATTGCTATCTCGCTTATTTGCAGCGATACTACAGATTCGGGTGGCTTTGCGCATTTTCGAGCACGGAATCACGAGACAAGGCATGACGGCAACGACAATGTCGAGAAAATGAATTGGGGCTCGTTACCAACCCTCGTGGCCTACGCAAGCAGACACAGATTTGGCCCAGAGCAGATGCTGAAGTATCCCAGCGTGAAGATGCAAGATCATGTAGTATAAAGAAGAACACGGCCGAGTATAAATACCCAGCATGCAGCCCCGCAAAGCCTCAGTGCCACTACTCAACTCAGTACTGGTACTCGCATCATGATTTACTCCTTCTTATTGCCCTCGTCGCAGTAGCAGCAAGAGCGCATCCTACTGTCCCCAACAGTGATGGAATCTTCAGACAGATGTGACGCTTCCGTCCTCGGACCCTTCTACGCCGCCCCGGCAAACCTGCCCGCATACGCTCCTGGAGCCATCATTCGGTCGCGCAAGCCTCCCAACGCCCTCTCTTTCTACAACCAGCCTGCCAACCTCGCCGGTGCCTGGCGGCTGCTCTACCGCACGACCGAAACTTTCTTGAGAGGGAGCAGTATAGCCTCGTGTATGCCGCACTCGTGGCGCACGCTAGAGACGAATGGACTAGAAAAAATTGGTTGCAGCTCTAGCAATGGAATGACTGAGCTTTCCGGCTGTATCTGTCACACATTGCTTAGTGCTTGTCTGGAGCAGACCAAGTCCTCGCTACTCCCAGACAAAAATTTGCACCCTAAATTCGAAGATGGAAATATACCCAGCCATTGGGGCAGGATGGAGACTTGCATTATTGTCGCCCAACGGCTGTGGGCCTAGCCCAGCTCGGGAGACTTTTTGAGTTCCCAACCGGAAATCTGGAGCCAGAGGACCATGGACCAATCACAACTGGAAATTGGAGCTAAATTACCGTGCCATTTATAATTACTCTTCATGTTGGCCCGCGTGTGCCGCAGTTATGACGCGGCCCCATAAATGCATCAAACTGCGAGCAGTTGCGGCCGTCGGCGCAATGGCATCGCCGTACCAGCATGCGGTTGTTGACATAGCTTGCGACGCATTCTTAGTCGTCAACGCCTACCTTGAGTGTACCAAAAATGAAGACTGTTGGCTGTCACTAGCCATGTCGTCAGCTCGAGGTTGTGGATCAATACCGCGGTCACCATATGCACGAGAGGCGACTGGACGCCTCAACGGGTAGCTATACAAGTGTCTGGTGCTAGGATCGGGTGGCTACTCTTTGAACAGCTTTCATCTTGTCGAATGACGAATATGCAGTGACGGCCATCATTGCGTCTGCTGGTCTCTGCGATTACCCATTGACTTAAACGCATTACTCCCATGTATCAGAGCCACCACATCTACTCACCAAGGAACGCTCAGCTACTTCCATACCTTCAGCTTCCAGGAACCTGAAGCCTAAACGTAAAGACGAGCTCGCTTCCTAAGCCTTTTCATACATCAAGCTCACATTGAGAAGGCATAGGCAGCCGCAGCGTCACCACGCTGACGCCCACCCAGCTCGTCCACAAACGCACCAACGACTGCGAGGCGCAGAGGGCCAATTACGAAGCAGTACATTCAGCAGATGGAGGACGAAAAGCAAGCGCTCAGATACAGTCTTTTCGTCAGTTCCCGTACCACCCAGGATCTACTACACCGCAACGGCAGCCTCGAGGCGGAGCCGGACGACCTGCGCGCAGCTCTCTGCCTCTCCTCTGACATGAGTCTGATGTCAAGAACACGTAGCAGTAGAAGAAGCCTGTTACACAGGGGTGAAGGTACAGGGTAGCCCTTGGTGCCAAACGCGGCTACAAGTCGATCAAGAGGTTAGCTCTCAACAGTACAACTATTACCAGGATTGATTAATAAACATCTAAACTATTTAAAGTAGCTTCGGTTCATTCCTTGTCTCTATACCACTATCTCTCTTTATTGTATGGCTGAGGTCATGTAACTTGCTGTCAAGGTCAGGCTATCAGCAGGCGACAGCTTGAAATCTCGGCAGGCCCACCTAGTCTGTCTTGTGCCATCTTGCATAAATTGCAACGCGGACGCTAGCCCCTGCGCCAGATGCGTGTCATTGCTGCAATTGACAAGCGTCAAAAGTATATTCTGTCGTACCCTTCAGCCAGTTCTGCGGCGACGGGTCAAAATCGAATCCCATTTTGCATCTGCGATAGTGCTCCAGTCCGCAGCGCCTGCTGTGTGATCAGCACCAGGACCGTCAGCGCCACGCCAACTCGGATGGTCATGGATCGGGACCAAGGAGAAATTTCAACTTGTTGGGTATGAAACATTTGAGGAAGAATTCTGGCCGAGCTGTTGACTCGGTGACAGAGTACTTTGGCGTCATCCAAGCGGTGCACCGCTCCAACCTTTCACTCTGCTGGTGGTGACCTGTTTCACAAAGTTTCACAAACCCTGCGCCAAAGGGTCGTCTGTTACAGCAGCCTCTATCCCGAGTCAGAAGCGTTCTTACTTTCTCCGGTTATCAGGGCTTGAAGCTGCATGCAGTAGCCATCTGGACAGACTAACATGGCAAGCCCCGATAAGTTCACCCTCCTGATGAAACGCGGGGTAAAAGTGCAGCAACACCAGCACCTTCCATCGCCTAGACCTCATGCCGCATCGATGCGTGAAACGGTCAAATATGATTACCTGGAATGGAGATAGATGCGATTCTATCAAATGTGGCCTATTTTGCCGTTATGCCGTTGCGCAGTTATGCAGCCGGCTAGCGGAGGGAGACACGTTTCGCCATGTAGTAACAAACCCCGGTCGTCTGTCAAAGGATGACACCCCTAGCGCTGGAGCGGAGGGCTCGTGCATACACACACATCGGGTTCCAAGCCAAAGCCAATGTTGCAGTTTAATGACTGGAGAAGGCTTTTCGCGAGTATAACAGGAGCGTGCGCCACCTCTTCGCGCGTTTCCTGCATATTTGAGCAGCCCTGCTAACCACTGCCAAAAACTGCTCAACTGACAAGGACCACGCACGAGATGAAAGCAGCAGCAGCAACGGTAGCAGGAGCGCTGTCTCCGGGATCCGTCAAGTTGATTGGTACTTGCCAACAAATGTCATTATTAGATACGTTGTCAAGCTAATCCTATTCGGGGAATAGGGCTGAGTGGCAGCGTCATTTCGTACCCGAAACCGACCGACGACTATGATGACCCTCTGGTAAGCCTCTGCCCCATGTTACACGCCAGACTGCTTGCCTGAGATTTGTTGCCGACACGCTCAAGAACTGGTCGCTGCGAAGAAAAGCAGTCCACTTCGGTGTCGTTCTGCTCTTTGTCGCCACTAGCTTTGCATCTACAGACTCAACCATCATCTACCATGACCTGGCCAAGGCCGAACTGGGCTTGAACGAGCAGGGAGTTGCCACCGCCAGCGCCCTGCGCTTTCTCGGCCTTGCCCTTGGCGGGGTCGTCCTCGTGCCACTGGCGTACCGGTACGGGCGGCGACCAATCTACCTCGTAGGCGTGGTAGTTCAGCTTGCCAGCCTCGTCTGGGCGGCCACGGCGCGTAACGGCTGGGAGTTTACGGTTACCAACTGCATGGCAGGTGTTGGCGCGTCCGTGTCGCAAGCAATTGTGCCGCTGACCATTACAGACGTATTCTTTATTCACCAGTTTGCAACCGCGTACGGCTGGTACGTGTTTGCGCAAGGAGTCGGCGCTTTTCTCGGGCCTCTACTCGCCAGCTTTGTCGTTGCGGCACAAGGGTGGCGTATGATGTCGTGGTGGATGGCTGCGACCCTCCTTGCCATTGCGGTGCTCATGTTGTTTCTGGTGGAGGAGTCCACATTCGTACCCAACATGGACACGCAGAACGACTGCAAAATATCGGAAGCAAGAGTCGTCGACCGGCGCACAGAGAATGGCAAGGAGCAGTTTGTAACCAGCACCAGCAGAGAAACTGTTGACCCAGTGGAACTCAACCGGCCGTATGGCGGTTCGGGTCTCGAACTGCCCCCGGCCGCAAAATCTCTCCGACAGCGGCTCGCCGTTATTACGCCGACGGGGCGCCCTATTGGCGAGCGGTTCATGTCCTGCTTCGTCATCCTTGTTCGCTTTCCCGGCGTGGCGTACGCGGCCCTGACGTACGGCACCATTATGCTCTGGCTGGAGCTGTTCAACTACGAGATCATAACCGTGTTCACGGCAAGCCCATACAACTTAAATACCCAAGGCACGGGCCTGTTTAATCTGGCGCCTCTTCTGGGTCATCTGGTTGGCACCATCGCGATCGCGCCGCTGAGCGATCGGTGGATTGTCACGCGGGCGAAGGCAAACGCGGGGCTGCACGAGCCGGAGGCGCGGCTGTGGCTCTCGCTTCCGGCTGGCGTCTTGGTCGCAGCTGGAGCTTTGATGTTTGGCATCGGTATTTCAGAGGTAAGTGGCCCTTGTCGTGTACACAACTGCCAGGGATGTGGCGAATGGCCCGGCTCGCATGCTAACAAGCTTCCACTACTCCAGAAAGCCCCAATAGTGATCATGGCATACGGCTTTTTCCTGTTTTCCCTTGGTTTCGGTGTATGCCTCGAGACAAGTCTAACTTACGTTACAGACTGTTACCACAGCGTAAGAAGAAAACATTGTCAGACAAGTCCAACTCTCGACTAACACTTTTGCTGGTTTTCTGAGTGCAGATGTGTCAGGTTGGTTGGTGCTCGAAGAAGGTGGAAGGATAGATCGCAATGGGTTCGCAGCTAGTTAGCTATGATTTAATGTAATGACTTTATTGATCACTGGGGAGGAAGGGTCCTCCCCAGTCATTATGCAGCGTTCTCGCCATTAAATAGCTAGGTCTTCGCACGTGATATATTACGAGTCGTGATAGGCTGCCCCTTCTTCCCAGCCCCCCTCCTGCCGTGGCCTTTGTTCGTATTGTTCCTTTGTGAGGCTATTCAGGGCTCTTTGTTGGGCTAAGGTGCTTCTTTGAAGGTGAGCCGTGCTATTCCTAATCGGGGCTGTGAATAGGCCTTGTGGTGGGGTGTCGCCTTATTTGCAGGCCTCTCGCCGGCGGCTCGCCGCCTAGTTCGTGAGCCTATTCTGAGCCTCAAAGGCCTCGTGATACCGTTAATAGGCATTGTTCCCTCTTGAATAGCTTGTTTAATGGCTCCTGCGCTGGTTGTAGGCGTTATAAGTATCCTGCCTTCGTGTTGTGTTTTTTCCTCCTTCTTCTTCTTCCTTAAGCCTCGCCGAATTTCGTACGTGCCCTTCCTCGCTGCTTTGTCGCTCGTTCCACGTGTGTGTTTCGCTAGCTGACTTTTCCTTGTTAGAGACCGAGTTTTTATCTTCCCCCGCGCCGTTTTTACGGTAAGACTCCTGGCCCTTCTTGCAACTTTCTTGCGGCTAACTCGCTATGCCTTAGCCTAATTTTAACACACGCCGTTTTTTTTTTTTTTTTTTTTTTTTTTTTTTAAAAAAAAAAATTTTTAA
>JARDXD010001381.1:0-74209 GCA_029218145.1 Aphanocladium album
GGGGAAAAGGCGTTCGGGGCGAACTCAGCACCGGGTTCGAGCGAGTTGGGCTCCGGCGACGAGGGCGCCGAGCCGGGCGGTGGTGGTCCCGGAGGTCCGGAGGAGGGAACGCGATGCTGAATGTTGGCGGTCGGAGGGGGAGGCAGACGCGTGCGGTTCGGTGCGCCGCCGTGCTGAGGAGCAGGCTGCTGAGGCTGCTTGCCGTCTTGCCCGTCCGGAGCGGCGGCGTCCTTCTTCTTCTTCTCGCCGCCGTACTTTTCAATCAGCTCCATGGTGGAGTCGTACTTGGTCGCATCCTTGAGCTTCTGGATCGTCTTGGCGCGCTCCTCGGTCTGGTCCTTCAGGCGCTTGCCGAGGGACTCGGTGCGAAAGTTGAAGTATGCGCCGACGAGCTTGCGCAGGAGAGTGATGCTGCAGCACGTTTCCCGTTAGCTTGGACAAATCGGGGGGGAGTGTGACCCGAGGGGAGGAAGCCTCACAGGATCGGCCCGCCGGCCATGCCCGCCCACTCCGCGGGACCCATGTTCCAGTATTTCACGACGACGAGCTGCAGCACGGCGTACACGAGGTACGCGAAACCGAGGTACAGCACCAGAAGCACCTTGATGCGGCGCGCGCGGGCGCGGGTCTTGTCGAGCGTCGTCTGCGTGCTGGTGATTTTGGTCGAGAGCGCCGAGAGCGTCTTTTCGAACGAAGCGGGCGACGTTTCGCTGCTCTACCAAGCAGTTAGTTTCTTGTTTGCAGAGATCTCTGAAGCTCCGGGCTTTGAAAACGTACACCCCATGGCCAAAAGGAGACCATCTTGGCAAAGCTGTGTGTGGCTTGGGGGGCGAACTTGCGCGAACCTGGCGCAGAAGGGTACGAGAAAGAAAAAAAGAGACAGAGAGAGGCAGGAAGAGGAGATGAAAAAAAAAAGAAAATGAATCAAGGAGCGTATGCGACAAGGAAGAAACCTGCGCAGAGAGTTGGGCCAGCCTCGTGCGGTGGTGATGGGCGGCGTGGGTGTGGCGTGAAACGACTTCGAGGTGAGAGCTGATGAGCTGGCAGGTGAAGCTGCTGCCTATTCGCGACGTGGTGGGGAGATGGAATCGAAGAGGTGGAGCTGGATTAGGAAGGCGGTCAAGGGGTGGTGGGGGCATGATGCAGCAATGCCTTGTGCTGGCGGCAGGCAACAGTTGTAAAGACATAATCAAGGTAATTATGTCACTATTTTCCAGATTCAATTTGTAAATTGGATCTGTAGAGTTCATCTTTTGGTGTGTGCATGGCTTGTGGTATTGCCTGCCGCATCACTACACTCGAGTATGTCGTTTTGGTGGTGTAAGTGCGGCAGTGGTGCTCGAATACAAGACGGCTTTTCCGCTCCGCCCTGTTCCGTATTTGTTCGAGATTTCTTTCTGATTCAGCTGCACTAGGAGTGGCTGCACTATCCCTGCTTCTCTAAAGACCGACTTTGTTACTATTTCTTCGTCTTATGATAGACTGGGCAAAATAGGCTCCGAGCCTGGCTTACGCAATGTACCCCCCCCGCAGCTTGATTAAACGATGCAAGCAAAATGAAGAGTAGATTAGGGAAAAAAGTATGGCCAATGCATATGTGTGACGACAGCGCCGCGCACACAGATTACGAAGAATGCAAATGCTGGCAATAGCCTGCAGCCTTTCGGCTCGTTCTTGAGATCGGCTACCAAGCCGACAGCATACAAAAGGTGTTCATGCTGCAACGAAAAACGAATAAACATCAGATTTCGACATTCGAAAAGCAGGGAAAGCTATGAAGATCAGCTCTTTCATTGCCGGCGGCTTCGCTGCAAGAGCATTTGCCTCGCCTCTCAGCTACCAGATTCACGGCCAGAGATCGACTGTAGGCAGCCACATCAAGGGCCGCGCTGTCGCTCGATCGGCATCCATCTCTGCCAGCATCGCGCTAAAGCAAAATAACGTCGAAAAGGCAGAAGCAATTCTTCTTGACATGTAAGCTAGAGTTGAAAGGCACGGGACAGAGCTTTGTCTAACATGAGTCTAGCTCAGATCCCGACTCGCCGAGATATGGCCAGCACCTGACCTCTGAGGAAATCGTCAATCTGTTTGCGCCTGAAGAAAAGAAAATTGACCATGTGAAGAAATGGCTCGTGTCTTCTGGCGTGCCGGGGGATTCTGTTCAAGTCTCAGGCAGCAGAGGCTGGATTCAATTTAACACAACCGCTGGGCAGCTGGGAGACATGCTGCAAGCAGAATACCACCACTATACTGCTAGAGACTCATCGGAGATAGAAGTAGGCACTGACGCGTACAGTTTGCCGGAAGACATTTCTTCTTTGGTCGAGTTTGTGCATCCTGCGACCAGCCTTGCGGGACTGCATCGTCGGGACAAAAGCACCAAGTTCAAGGCTTTCACCTCTTCTAACGACACGATTGACCCAGGTATGCTAGAAAAAGCCCTAAAATGAGATTCACACCCTAAACTCATAAATAAGATAGCCTAACAACATGCGACCTGCACCTGACCCCGAAATGCATCGCTGCCATGTACGGCATCCCGAAAGGTAGGCTAGCGCAACCGGGAAACGAGCTGGGCATCTATGAAGAGGTAGATAACATGTACGCCCAAGAGGATCTCGACCAGCTGTTCGCCGCCATGAACACTGGCATACCAAAAGGCACGGGTCCTGTCATCCACAACATCAACGGCGGCCACGCGCCCGCCGCGCCAGGGAAAGCCGACTACGAGTCGAGCCTCGACTTTGAGCTGGCCATTCCCATAGTTTACCCGCAAAAGACGCGCTTATTCCAAATGGGCGATGAAGTTCCCGGCGATACCTTTGACGAATTTTTGGCATTGTTCACCGGCCGCGACTGTCAGGACAGCAACACTAGCTCGGCGGCGGCGGCGGACAACGCAGCACCGTGCAAAAAGCTCAGGCAGCCCAACGTCCTGTCCGTTTCCTGGGGAACCATAGAGAGCCCAGAGCCGGATCAAGTGGCGAAAAACAAGCGCCAATGTACCGAGTGGATGAAGTTCGCCCTCGCGGGCACCAGCGTCTTCAGCGGAAGCGGCGATCGCGGCGTCGAGGTCATACGCTGCTGGGGACCCGACCAGGACATGTTTAGCAATGATCAGCTGAGTGCATGCCCGTATGTTACAGCGGTTGGTTCGACATATCTGCCGCAAGGAGCCAAAGTTGGCGACGCCGAGGTGGCCACCACCAGCTTCTCCTCGGGTGGCGGGTTCAGCATCGTCTATCCCCGACCGGCGTGGCAAGACGAGGCGGTGTCGACCTACATTGAAAACTACGTACCCAACTACAAGTCATTCAACACGACCGACGGCAAGATTCCGACCATTTCGGGGCAGGGCATCTACAATCGCGGCGGCCGCGCCTACCCCGACATCTCCGCGGCGGGCGACAACGGCGTTATCGTCCAGAATGGAAAGACGGTAGTAGGGCAGGGCACCTCCATGTCGGCGCCCATCGTGGCCGCCATGTTTAATCTCGTAAACGAAGAGCGCATCCATATCGGCAAGCGACCGCTCGGCTTCATCAACCCCGCGCTGTACAAGGCGCAGGCAAAGGGGATCTTTGCGGATGTAGTGGTGGGCGACCAGAGCCACGACTCAAAAGCGTGCGGCACGAACAAGGGATTTGTGGCATCGAAAGGCTGGGATCCGGTGACTGGCTTGGGAACGCCAAAGTACGAGAAGATACTAAAGTATTTTAAAAATCTCTGAGGGCAGCATGCGGGCTAGTTCACGCAAGTCGCTGATGAGTTGGCCGCCGAAAGCTCGGTGTAGGGCGTCGATCAACGAAGCCATTGAAAGTATTTTGGACAAATTTGCAAACAATGTGCTGTAGAATCGGAATCAGGCAGAAAAGAACAAGTGACGGCTGCGCGACTGTTGTATGAATGCCAAATTGAATCTTGGTATGATGCTAGTGATCCCGTCGCCAAAGTAAGCTTGGAACAGGGAAATTCGGCTCTGGAAGAGAACATCATAGCTGGTACATAGATACGGTCATAACTTCTGTGGGCGCGGTTTTGGCGTCCTTTTCTTTTCTTTAATTTTTTTTAAACAAAGTGGACCTTCTGCTTGGCGTAAAACGCAGGCATTGTGTGCAATCAAAGGCCCCGGCTATTGGAGATGGCAGATTGAGCGACTGCCCCAAAACACCATCTTCACTCTGGGCAGTCCGGTATTAGTGCACCATGAATACCTGTTCACCAGTACGATGCATTGACTGGTGAACTGTCACGGTGGGCGCCTGTAAAATCCTCGGAACTTATCTCAGTGCGACCTAATAATGGGGTAATTTTAGCACATTGAATGAACGCTCTTGTTCTTGATGATTTAGCCTTGGCTCGGTCTCGTATCTCGGCTTCTACGTTAGGACGACATGGAGGGCAGGATGGCATGGCCGTTACAAAATCAGTGGCTAGCGCATTGCCATCTTCACGACACTGAACGCTGAATGCGCCACGCTTCTTTGCTGGTGCAATAATAGAGCTTCATAGACGGGGGGAGACTTGGCGGTTTAGGCAACTGGCGGGGTTCTGCTTCAGCTTTCAGCCACAAGCAACGACGAGGTGTCTTCGGGGGTCGAGGATCGCGGGAATATCTGATGTATAAAAGCTTTTGTGAATATGAAATAATTTCCCATTTCTTGCAGAATCAACAAAAAATCCAACTAAACTTGACGAGTAACTACTCTTTATCGAATTTTGTCCCTTGTTTTGTGGCAGTCATCATCATGCATACCAGCCCAGCAAACCCACCCACGTTTTACCTCAATATACACACAGCCGACCCGTCCAAGGCTGAAGCCTTCTTCAAGGCTGTTGGATTGATATTCATTACTGAGTACTCCGACGAGAAGAGCAAGTCTTTCCGCCTCCCGTCACCCAATGAAAATGTCGCAGTCATGGTGCATGCCCACGCACGCTTTCAAGAGTTTATTCGCCCAAACAGCGAAATCACCAATGCTCACAAGGCGACGGAAAGCCTGTTCTCTATCTCGGTCGACAAGAAGGAAGATGTAGATAGTTGGATCAAGAAAGCAGAGGCGGCCGGGGGTGCTGCTGATCCATACACTATGGAGAATTATGGCGCAGGATGCGGCATGTACACCCGCAGCTTTTCGGATTTGGATGGACATATCTGGGAGGTTCTTGCAATGCTGAAGCAGGAATAAATCACAGAATATTATTGAAGTCATCATTTTATATATACTCTTCAAGTTTTATTTTTATTCTCCTATGTTTTTAATTTATGTTTCAAAAAAAGTTTGAGAACACCGCTGCTATTACCACAGAGAACACTGCCATGACTGACATCCAAGAGCTGCCTGTAACTGTATCATCTATGGCAAGAGATTTCCAGAGTCTGAAGGTACTGTGCCTCAACGTGAACGCCTCTACTGCCTTCAAACAGTATAGAAGCGAAATTAAAGAACGCGAAGGCCAGCCAGAGCGTTTTGACAAAGAAGAGCCCCGTATCTTGATGCACCTGCTAGAGAAGAAAGTCGCTGAGCCGCTCCACACCACTGGTCCGGATTAGCAAGTCCATAAGTGGGTTGTCGGCGGTAAACATGTTTTGTTCAAGTGACCACATTTGTATGCTATCGCTGCCATCTGGCATACCATCTTCCTTGTTCGTCTTCAGTGATGAATCAAGATGGTCATGGACGGCAGAGCCGACCGCAGCCGTCATCTCAAATCTGGAAGTATATGCTAAGCACACGTTAAGCAATGATCTATGACACTTTGCTGTTAGTAAAAAAGTCAACCTTTTCTTTTATATACAAGACTGTTACGCAACTTGCTGTTCTGCTTCGTTCTCTCAACTCCTCGGCCTGCCGCAGCGCGGACGTCCGCTGGGATCAGCTCCCGCTGGCCAAGGATACGGAGGCAGGCACCATTCCTGTCGAGAACCTCACCAGGAGCACTGAAATTATCCATGATGAAGATGAAAGGTTCATTAGATCCTCCACCTCAGCGCCGGTGCGGTTGAAATTTTCCGTGCTGAAGAGGTAGATGGTGGTGACGACCTTGACGCCACACTTGTACGTTGAATCCAGCAGCTAAAATAAACCGTCGTGAGTGTTTATCGGCTAATTGACTTCGTTCACTCATAATATAAGCCCGAATCTGAAGGTAGGCGTTATTTACCCGATATAAGCTAAGGCAACCCTGAGAGTGACCTTCGCGAATCGCCAGATTGTGCTGCCTAGCGTAGCGTCGGTTGCCATCCATTTCAAAGGCAACATGCCTTGGAATTTTGCCAGTCCTCAAAACATTAATGGTGAATTAGAGAAGATACTGGTTAAGTCGCGACCAGATCAGTGCAATGGCTGGCATCTTTCTTTGCGGTGATATTCTGCGCGTAGGACAGTGAGAACCAGAGTCTACTGGAGCATTTTTACAAGCTGACTGGCAGAAGTTTTACTCCGTCCAGCTGCCGTAACCTTCGCGGTACATTGCGAGCGGCGACAGGAGCAGCTGATTATCTCGGGAATAATTGGTGGCTGAGACAATAACGCCACTAATGACGGCTGTCGCCATTCAAAGCTGACATATGAACGTTGACACTTAGGATTAAATAACTCTTCTAGGTACGTTTTGGTATTGTGAAACTTTGGACTTTTCCATTCAGAAGTTTACCAGTCTCTGTTGTAAGGCACGAGAATACTCCAGTTCAATTTCAGCTGAGTGACTGCAGGATCGAAACTACACAACTTATTCATCGCATGAACATGGCCGCAACTTGGCAAGAAAACCCCCCGACAGAACCTTAGACTTTCATCCTACATGCAGTCAGAGCTTGTCTGCTCGCAATTGTCTATCAATCATTTCATGTCTACTTTTGCGTCTACTTTCTCTTCCAATGCGCCCTCAACCGCACCTGCTATCGAATGCTATCCGTAACTCACGGCTATGGCAAGCCCTTACGTCGCGGAAAGGTCAGCGCATATGTCAAAGGCCGAATAAAAATACCAAAGCACACCAGCTTCATTCTGTCTTTGGATCAGTATGGCTCTCAAGCTGCTGAGGTGGCCAGGCTTGCCACAGAGATAGCGGAGCTTGCCGTCTGGTGTGCGGAAGCAGATATTTCCATGCTCTCTGTGTATGAGAAAACGGGTAAGTACAATTTACAAGGCCAATTCTGCGGTTTGAACAAATGTGTGTCAACAGAGCCTAGGTATTCTCAAAGAAACAACAAACATGGAAATGGTCTCTCAGTCTCTCAGAAACAGGCTAGAATCTCACTTCAAAACCCATGACGACAAGGTCTCAGTGACGATCGGACCAAAACCATGCTGCTTGTCAATTTCTGTGATAACATCCGTCGAGGCGGGCCAAGAATGTGCGTTACGATTGCAGTTGATCTCGACGAGCGACGGCAGAGAGGCCCTCCTTGGCGTTGCCAACCGCCTTGCCCCGTGTTGCCGGCGTGGTAGCCTCTCAGTCGAGGGAATCTCAGTCGCGATGCTGCATACAGAATTAACAGAACACGTTCTTCCAGAGCCAGATCTTCTTGTGCTCTTTAGCCCATCGTACCACCTTGATTGGTACCCGCCTTGGCAGATCCGGTTGACGGAGAATTTCTGCCTCAAGAACAACGTCGGCTTTAGCTACCTGGTCTTTCGCAAGGCTCTCCATAAATATGCAATGGTGCAGATGCGACGCGAGCAGTGAGCTCCAAATTGTCTTTGCAAGATAAATCTACATTTTCTCTGTTATCAATTGTGGCTTGGAAGTCTCAGACTGAGGAGGGGCCAGGTGAGGCTTTCGTGTAACGGCAGTCCATAGCAGTAGCATTATTACTTGCACGATTGTGCCCGAAGAGGTAGAATATGCAGCAAGAACCCACTGCAGCTGAAACAAGATCGTATCTCAACTGTATATCTCAATTTAAAGCTTCTCTCAGCGTGCGGCGGTCAGTAAGTCGGTGGTAGACTTGACGTCGCATCTGCGCCGGCCATCGCTCAAACTCTCTCCATGGTTCGTCGTCACGAAGATAGCCGAGGAATTTATTATACTCTGCCCAAGAAATCAAACATGAGAGACTGGCAGGGACGATAGACACTAAGCTACTTACATCACAACAATGCACGCAGACTGTTGGGCGAGAATGGAGGCACACATCCAGCAAGTGAAAGCCATTCAGGAACGAGTCCGGCATTTCTATGAACTGAAGCTTCCATTTCGCATCTACCACGGTTCAACTAATAGCATTCGCTACTGCAGTCGCAACAAAGATAATTTTGTCGACACCAGCAACCTCCGCCATGTCCTGGCAAATGTCACCGAGAAGCAGACGACCATCCTTGACGCCAATGTGACGATGTATGCGCTGCTGTCTGCAACACTAGAGCACAGCCTCGTGCCCCTTGTCGTGATGGAATTCCCAGGCATCACTGTTGGCGGCGGGTATTCGGGCACAGCAGGTAAGAGCAGCACCTTCCGTCACGGCTTCTTTGAAAGCACCGTGAACTCGGTGGAGATGGTTCTCGCCGATGGGTCTATTGTCACTGCATCAAGAGACGACAATTCAGATCTGTTTCGGGGAGCTGCTCCGTCTTTCAGTACAATCGGTGTGGTGACAATGCTCGAAATCCAGCTACGAGACGCAGCCGAGGCAGTGGAGCTCGCTTATCATGTCGTCAAGTCCATAGCCGAAGCGGTCAAATTTATTGAACAAGAGACGGCCAACGGGACTGATGACTATCTCGACGGCATCGTCTATGAAAAACCTGCCATTGTCATATGCTCTGGGCGTCTCACCACGGTGCCTAGCGGTGTCGAGGTTGTGCAGCTGCTGCGGCCCCAGACCCGTGGTTCTACATGCATGTATCCAGTCGAATAAGAGGCGTCGCTGGCCCGGTTACCGACTATATTCCGCTACCAGATTACCTATTCTGGTACGATCGGGGTGGATTCTGGGTGGCAAATCATGTCTTCGACTACTTCAAAAAGCCCTTTGACGACGCGCATCGCATCAAGCACGACCGGCTGCTTCGCGCGCGTGTCATGTACCACGCACTGCATGCCATCGGTCTCGCAAAAGAAACCAATGTGCAAGATGTCGGTGTTCCTTACAACGCAGCAGAAGAGTTTCACCAGTGGCTCGACAGAGAGCTGGGTATCTATCCGCTTTGGACATGCCCTCTGAGGCAGCGCCGGGACGGTGGCGCCGACGTCGCCAGCCACGGCCGTCACGCCGACCCTGCCGACCCCACCGCCATGCCCGAGTTCCTGATGAACTTTGGCGTCTGGGGACCTGGATCCCGAGACCGCGCCGAGTTTGCGCGCGTGAACCGACGTCTGGAGGCTAAAGTGCACGAGCTTGGCGGAAAGGAGTGGTTGTACGCGCACACGTACTACTCGGAGCGCGAGTTCTGGGACATCTACCCTCGCGACATGTATGACACTCTGCGCGAGAGATATGGCGCCACGCACCTGCCGAGCGTATTCGACAAGGTCAGGATGGAAATCGAGGCTGAAGAGCGCGCACTGCGTGCTTCGTGGAGAGCGAGGCTCGCCTGGACATTCTGGCATATCTGGCCGCTTCGTGGCCTGTACGGATATTACAAGGCAGCTCGCGGTGGCGACTACCTTGGAGGCGCAACCAGCCTTCGTAGCCAGGTGATTCCTCCATGCATCCGGGGTCTTCTTCGGCGGGATTAAAATCCCGCTCGAAGGCCATAAAATGGCCGCAAGTGGCCGTGTCGGCGTCTAGATAAGAGTCGTTGACTGCTTTATCTGCAACATGAAAAACGTAGTCATGTTAATTCTCCATGGACTCCTCGTCTTCAAACAGAGTTATAAAATCTCTAGAGCCGTACTTAGCACATACATGCAAGAAATCGGAGAAGAGAAGTTGGGAAGTAACTCACTTTTCTGCGGCAGCGATGCCGTCGGAGCTAGCACTCGTGCCATCCTTGACACCCTTTCATTCTACCACACTGAGCGCCCTGATGTCGTCCACATCACTCAATTCGCGGCCTCAGTTCGAGATGTCGGCCTGAAAGTTGGTCTTGAACCGTTCCCACTTTCGTCACTGTGGTCGTAGCAGGTCCTGTATCCAATATACCCCCAGCGTAGAGGCATGTCAAACTTGATGTGCCGCCGTGCTTGCGCAACCCACCGTGGCACTGCTGCCGCCTTTCGGTCGCCTCGCAGCTCCTGTCGCGCGCCGGTCTGAGCCAGAATTCCACCCCGGGCGTTGCTTGCGATGCTGCTGTCAAGCAGATCTTCGAGCTTGCAACCGTCCATGTGAGATAGAAATCGGACACGGAAATAGTAGTCCGCTTGTCGCTTCTCTGTGCTGGCGGAGAACTCAATCGGTTCTTCACGGTATCGGTAGGAGCTGTTGCCCGGGACGTCGTCTTGCGAAAACAACGTGCCCCCCTCGGTAGCCGTCCATGGTAATAAAAATGGAACTATCAGCCTGCGCGACACCCTCATGGAGGTCGTGTATTAAATTTGACAGCGGTGCGCCATAGTCCTCAACGAGATCGAACGCGCCAATGCTCCTATCCTGGGACAAAATGTCCATTATCGGGGCACGAATGCGCTCGATATGATCGATGACCCAGGCATGGGCGACGCTGCTTATGGCATCATAGTGCTCTTCAACATACTCATGCCAGAGAGCAGCCAGGGAGATATCAGCATCGGTGCTACTCAATTGCAGAGCGTGTATAGCTTTGTCGAACTCGTCGAGGTGCGAACCCTTCCCAAACGCGCGCCTTCATGGCGAGCAGCTCCTTGCTGATAGGGATCATGCGGGTAGCATCATCTATCGATCCGATGCCACTCATCAAGGCCTCCGCCAAGGAAATCTCCATATTGCAGTAGGGAGCCGGCGCCCACTGTGTCATGGGATTTCTGGATGTACTCGACTTCTTCGCTCTGAAGAGGAGGAGAAGTACCCTTGCCAGAGAGCAGCTCACCAGCGATGGCACACTCAAGAAAATGGGGCAGCGTCTGGGCCTCCAAGACGCGATCCACTGCCCACAGGTGATTGCGCTGGAGTGTTTACGTGCAAAATTTGGTCTCAGGCGCCGCCAGAGGGCGTGTTACTTCGCATTTTCAGCCCTTCACTGAAAATACCAGCAAAGGGCGATGGACCAGTGCCATGGACCCAGTTCATCAACTCCTCCATAATTGCAATGCCCTCACACCGAGTTAGCTGACGGTCGATCCGTTGATGACAGGAGAACGGAAAATGTGAAGTTCAAGGGCCTCGTCGCGCTGAAGCGTTCAATTTGCTGTGGCTTGGCACTTTATTGGGCCAGCCTTGTACGGAGTAGTCATATTCCGCTTTCATAGCCCATGAATCTTCTTGCACCTTAGAAAAATTCTAAGAGAAGAAGTGAATTTCTCTCATGTTTGGAAAAAAGAATCGTCGCCTGGGAGAAGTTTAACGTTCTAGATGTGCCATCAAGATATCTGCTCATGGTTCTGTATTATAGCGCCTCGCCCGCTGAATAACGCCTACGAGCTCGCTGTGGCCCACCGCTGTCTAGCGGTCTCAGCGCCACGGATAGTAGACGCACCTTGCTAGAGCGCTGGAGCCGCAGCTTGTAGGCTTGCGACTGTCCTTTCGATAGGCTTAACACTTTAAAAAACAGAATAAGAGGAAACATATGGAGAGAACGAGATAAAGTTATATACTATTGGAGAAACTAGTACTGTGACAGTAGCTATTGTCTGAAAATACGTTTAGCAAGGGATCTCGCAATCCTGGAAAGTGCCGTCACCCGAGGGTCCAGCAAAGGAATCAGTCTTGCAGCCATCGTCATGGAAGTCAACATGGTTGTCGGCATAGTCAAGGTAGCCGTCCTTCATGTTGTCATTCGTCTGGATGCTATAGAATTCGTCAATTAGTTGGATGAGCCTTGGCCACTCAATATGTGGACTTACCAGAGGCTGAAGGGGAGCTTCGAGGGATAGCAGTGGTTGTTCATGACATAGCGGCACTCGTCGGAGAGCTGCTCCTTGTTGCCATCGGCATAGGTGACTTCGGCGACACAAGCCAGAGAGTTATCGCCTCCGACAATGGGGTTCTTCGCAAGCGGATTAGTCTCCAGAGGCGATAAATCGAGTGGTTCTGTCTGCTCAATCTCATACCTGGCCACGGGCAAATCCAACGCGGAATCTGCAAGTGCTGCTGAACGGCGGCGCCCAGAGCAGGTGAGACAGCTGCAATAGCAAAAGTGAGGATTTGGAACTTCATGATGAATAGTAGAAGGTTGGTGTGGTATATTGATCAAATGTTTGTAGTTTGCTTGCTTGGATGGTTTGTTTCCGACAGTTCTCAAGGAGAATGTAGACTTCTTTATACTAGGATGGCATAATAGTGACTCCGAAATTTTTAGTTGCAATATTCTTGAAAACATTAATCAATTATCGTGATGTCACAAACGCGCGCCTGGATGCAATTCCTCTTACCAAACCTAACCTCACCTCGACTGCGTAATTGTGTCGGTTATGCCCATCTGGCGATCATAACCAAAAGAGTTGGTTGCCCAAACTGGCGCCAAGAGCACTATCTGCGCCACGGTCCGTCAGCGCCAGTGCCTGCCATGCATCATGAAACTTCCATGACTAGCTTTAGGCTTGGCGATACGGTTTTGGCAGCGCGAAGTATCTAGGGCTGATTGTTGCTTACTTGTATGCGTCATCATACTGGACAAGCTCCACCCTCGACGCCATGCGACTGGAAATAATATGGATATGAGTGTTCATTTTGGGTTTAATGCGTCTGCTACCGTTCCAATAGACCGCGATCATGCATTCATCTTTAAATCAAATTTTGAATGCGCCCGATTTGCTATCTCTGTAGCTGGGCACGACGCAGCTCGGAGTTGGTATTCGGTTTGCCGTGGAACACTAGTTAGATACATTGTGACAATGCTGTCATATTTTTTTGTCGCTTGCCAGAGGTCGTCACATTCGATCTGGTCGGACAATTAACTCCGGATCAAGACCGTTATCAGGCAATCGCCGGGATGAGGAGGTTTGTTGTGTGGTGAAGTAGAGGTGTGAAACTGGGAGGAGAGCTGGGTTGCAACTGGGGGCTGAGGATCATCCTCCGGGGCGTCGCGAGTAGCCAACAGCCATATGCAAAAAATATGACATCTTTTATGTTTCCGAGACTTGCCCCTTTAATGAATGATCCAAATTACGTAGCTCTCCATGAGGCTTTTCGCCCAACGAACTCCGACGTGTCTGCCACTGCTTTCGGAGAGTCTTTGGTTGACAACAACTTCCGCGTTCGCCTGCCGTGGAGTTAAGCCTTGCGAAGTGAGGTTAAGAATGGATCATGTTACAATCGTCTCTTCCGAATCGGTGAGTTTCTTTGAACTAGATCTAGAATCGCGTCGGTTAATTCGGCCATCGCGCCAGCCACTTATTATCGCTAGGGCACACTATAGAGCGTTGCACCCTGCCTGATAGTTGATTAAAAGTCTTTTGAAAAGTTTGAAATGCAAAGTAACGTTTGCTTATTCTCGGGAGCTTTTCTCTTCATAGTTATGGAGTACTCATAGTGCTAAAGTTGACCATGGATGAAAACTAGGTACAGGTGTACTGGGCGGCTCACTCATCAAGCAAAACAATACAATTCAATGTAATGTAGTATAGTAAAATTATTCCAATCTCGTCAAGAAATGGACTTACTGTAGCCCAAGGTAAGGAGCTATCGATATAATGGTGAACCAAGGCGGTGGTGAACGGTAAGTTTTAACATCTAAAACAAAGCTTAAAACAGTAGCTAGGCTTGCACGGTAAAATCTATCCAAGCTCTTATATATAAGCTATACAGTATGTCTTAGCTCTGAGACTAGACGCACTTCATCATTTGTTGGTGCAAACGAAACTTGCCCGCCAAGTTCAGCGATAGTATTCATGATCATCTCATCTTGCCGCAGCTTTAGTTCTATCATCCATACAAGATCCTCTATCCAGCACACAGCCGCGCTAAGAATTTTCCCTTGACTTGGATGACCGTGAATGCTGGCAGACATGGGTACCTCATTCTCAGTTCCGGAAATATCGCCTTGTGCTAGGGGCAGCATATTAGACTGGTTAAGTTTGAAAAGATGAGATACACATACAGGGAACAAAATCATCGAACACACAATGGAGTAGGTCAAACGGTGTTTGATCTGTGCCTCGCTTTTGCGACCGTTTTCCTTCTAGCCGACTTTTGGGAAGAAGTCGTTTTAGTTCCCAAATGCGGCCTCTGATCTTGCTACGACGGCGTAGCTCGTTGAGATTATGTACCTCGCGCTGTTTGTTTTGCCTAACTTGCTGTTTTGTAGCTGTTGGTAAAGACCCCTGTAACAGCTGCTGCCTGAGAGGAGTAAGCAGTTCTCGATTATAGTAGGGTCGCTTAGTCTTCAACGAGGCGACCGAGGATGGACTCGGATGCACGGCTCGAGTACGCTCTTGTGACGGCGAGTCATGAGACGAGTCATATTGGGAGTGTGCAGAGTTCTGGCTGATTGATTTGCTTATTTCGCTGCATGTTTCCGTATCCGAATTTGACGGTGATTGTTGTGGATGTTGCCAACTTTGCATTTCTGTTTTGGAACTGGTAGGCACGGGGCGATCACCAATAGAGCCGCCGGCCGTTGCGAAAATTGGAGATGACGGGACGGGCGGAAAAATTGGGCCGCAAGTAGCCTGCTTAGGCGGTATGCATCGCGCGTCTTGTCTATTGATAACATGCGCCGCGCCGAACCCAACCGTACCGGCTTGACAGTCGATGAGTGCTGGCAAAACTGCGCCGTATGCAGTTTTTGAAGCCAAATCGCTGAACAGCCACGGTTGATGAAATCGTGTGTCCTCGATGGTTAGTGAGCCTCTTGGGCACTGCAACGATTCGCCGTTTCCAATTTGCTGTTGGCCGTTGGAGCATGGCACTGGCGCCTTCGTGTGTGTCAATGAGTAGCTGTTACTCTCTCCGTCATTCAACATATTTGAAGCCACATCATTGAACGACCATAGCTCATAAAAGCCTGAGTCCTCCATAATCATAGAGCTTGCTTGCCCAAGTGGCGATTCTTCGTTTCCGATCTGCTGCAAGCTGTCGAGGTATGATACCGGTGCTTTCGTAGCTCTTGACAGGTAGCCGGTATTTTTTTGGTCCTCAAAAGCTTTGATTTGTTTCAAAGCGCAATCTTCAAGCTGATCATGGGAGTGGCGGTCGGCCGGCGGATTGTGCCGCATCTTGTTTAGCTCCATGGTGATGAAGCTGAGATCTAGAGTCGCGAATCGCTTAAATAGGGATATACCGACCGAGGTAAGATTTCGAGTTGAAGCTTTGCAACGAGAAAGTTGCAACAGAAGTAGCGAAAAGCAAGCAACTTTTGGTGCTAGTTCAGTAGATTCTAATCTCTACAATCTTCGAGGTAAACCGCTACTATATTACCGAATCCGATTCATACGGTAGATTCTTCCCTACATCATGACGTATTTATGTCGCTCTTACAATTGCAGCGACAGGGAGAATATGAGCTTGTTCCGTTCTAGAGCAGCCTCCGACATCCAGTATGGTGTTCTCAGACTTGCATGATCCATCGCACTTGCATATCTGCAGGTGGTGCTGCAGCATGCCGATCAATCATGTGTCAGTAGACAGCCGATGCACTTTGCCGTCACATTAGCATTTCAAGCTAGCCGTATATATGCAACGCCTCGTTAAAGCTCTCTTGTTCACATCAGCTTTGGTGGCTGAGTGGTATCGAGTATTTTGGTCCTCGCTTCAAAATGACAGGCATCCAGGAGCTTCTACTCCTTGATAAGACCGCGTGGTCAAGGACACCTTAATTTTCTGGATCAAAAAAAATATTTTCTACAGCGCGAACGCTACGCCATCGTTATGCGTACGGCAGCTGCATTCCAGTTCAATACGTAAATAAGGGCAAGGCGTATACCGATCACTGATTAAGCACGTAAGCACCTCCAATAACAACTTGAAGTCTTGATGGTCAATGGTAAGCGGCGGAACAACTCCTTTTCGAATTAAGTGGCCTGCTCCAATGCAGATCAAAACTGTCAGACCAAACTATTCTACTACAATCTAAGCGACAGATTGTTGTCATGGTAGCGCCAGCGCACGCACCCTGGTCAGAGCGACGAACAAGAGTGTGAGAATGCTAGGTAGTCAAGCCTGGATCGGCCTGGAATGCAAATTCTTTCGTTTTTGTGTAATGATAACACGGGCGGCACAAGTTTCCGGAGAAGGGAAAGCCTCGCCCTTAATTCGGTGCTGGCAACCACGTACCGTTCAGTTCTTCATCAAGGCTACCATGTCTTAAACGGCAAGTCTAGTAGCAATAAAAGTGTAAGCAATCGTCATCTACATATCTAAACGAGTACTGTCTGCAATTTTGAACCGTGACACTGGCATGCAGATTATACTACGGCAGCTCTGTTTTGTATTGTAGAGAGTAAGTCTGTGTGCCGGTTTCGTCGTGCAAAATTGTAGGAGGCTATTCAAGATTCAATGCAATGAGTTCGACATATTTAAAGGTACCATGCCGCTGGCCAACTTACTTTCCCGAATCTCACACATCACACATCAAACATCACCACAATCATCACCAAGACCCGATTACAAACATCCTCAACTTACCATCCAAAATGCTTGTCTTCACTCCCATCATTCTTGCCACTATTGTGGCCGCTCGCGTCCAGGATGCCAAGGCCGGTCTGATTTCTCGTGAGGTCCTCTCGTCCATGACCCTCGGGCAGGCCAATGATGTTTGCGGTGGCAAGCAGACAGTTCACTGCTGCAACGATGAAGCCGAAAAGCATTCGAAGAACGACTCGAAGGGCATTCTGTCCGGTCTTTTGAACGGAATCCTCGGCAATGATGGACTTTATCTGTCTGGCCAATGCGCTCCCATCGACGTTACGCTCAGTAAGTGGCTTTCTGAAAGTCCTCTCAACAAAACCATGACTAACGCAATTTGATCAGTTGGTGCTAACCAACTTCTCAACCACCACTGCGCTGGTAAGGTTGCCTGCTGCGATAGGTCCGGAAACGACATTGTGAGTTCTATCGATAAAATGTTTCAGGCAGGCATACTGACATCTCATAGCACGGTGGTCTCGTCAACGTTGGCCTTCCCTGCGTCGCACTGGGCAGCCTCATCAACTAAGCGCCAGCGCTACGGAGAACACGGCAGTAACTTCCATCCTCATAGCCAGTAACGGTGCCTGCGTACTCAGCTATTCATGGAAAAAAAAAAGTTCACTGTGAAGGAATTGGCCGCAGGCTGCGAAGGCGAGGGAGACAGTGTCGGCCGAACTGCGAACCTGGGGGTCGTCGGCTGCGTCAACAAGATACACGTCTCAGATACTCTTAACCCTTCCCCCGCTATTATTAGATAGTATAATGGAGTTGATAGACTTGCGCTTTATTATTCTGGTTCGTTCTCCTCGTGAAATTCCGCCTCTGCTCGCTCCACCAATACCAGTAGCATATCGGGGCAACTCTGAGTCTTCTTATGGCCGTACTGTGGCAAGGGGCCGTACCACTTGGACTAGACGGTAAGAAATGGTCCAGACCTGGAATTTGATGCATAGTTGCACATAGTAGCGCCAATATCGGCTCGTAGCCGAGAAGGGGGCGATTTATTATGAAGGTTGGCTCACCAAGGACGTCGTGGATTTATAGAAGATCGCCCTTTGGCAACGGTTGTTCGTAGCCAGCAGGCCTACAGTTGTACAAGGTAAATACCGTACACTGGGGTGTTAAAATTTGGCCTCGCATTCATTTGTACCTGGAGGTGGCGTTCCGCCAACTTGCTAGACAACCGGGTCTGGCTGTAACCCAACGCATCTTTTGCTTTTTGCCAGCATGTTCGAGTCTTCCCTACGTCGCAAAAGTAAGTTACGGTTTCGGTCGGCCACCCTTCTAGGGTCACACCTATCAAGCGTTTGTTCAACACACTAACAGCTGTCTTGCGACTCTCTTAGGGCTTGCTTTTGGTACACTAGTTCCAGGCTAGCAGCGGCGCACTCGCCTGGTGAACAATGTGGACCACCACCGAAGGATCTGTGATGGAGTCAAGTTTTGTTTCACTCCACAGCGGATAAATTGCGCCGCTGTCGGGCGGGGCTTGTGTCTCAGCTTAGTGCTCCATTGAAGCCGAGATTGATCCCTGTCCTAGGCCGAAATCTAGGCGGCCGAAGGTCCGATGAAAGGAGGGGCAAGCCTAATTGCGACGCTAGCTCCTCAGCTGAAGCGGACGTTTGCTTTTTTTTTTTTGTACTCGTAGAATATAGCTCCGTATTTAGTAAAGCTTTGTACCTGCTCCACGCACACCAAGACATGCAATGTTCTCCAGACCACAAGATGCGGACGCAAAAGTCCGTCGCATGGCAAAACACACTCAGTAGTTACCACAGGCTATTGAAAATGTCCGCGAGCCGTGCCCCGCCCCCAGATATGCTTCCAAAATGGTAGCACTCCAAGATGCTGATGCTACACAACAGCGCAGCCTGATTCGCAAGTCTTCGGAGTCAGCGCTTTGCCACACGCACTTACCATCGAAATTCTGCTTACATTCCGTTGTCTGTTGGGTAGGGGATAGTGACACGGGCAGATGCTTAAAGTTTGAAATCACAGGGTCGCTAGAAAATCACTGCTTTAACTGAAGCCATATCTTGTAGTAAGCGACATGATTATCACGCTTTCACACCGGTCAAATTCTGTCTAATTCAATAAACTTGGATACATGTCTGTTCTGTAATGCAGCCCAAGACGGATAATGAACATTTCTTGGCTTCACACCCGCAGTGCTTGAACCATCTTGGAGAATTGCCAGCTCGCAAGCGCTCCTCAAGCTTAGTGCTGAGAGGGAGGATGCCCGCATGATGAACTGCAGAAAATACGAAGAGTAAAGGCCGAGAGCTATGCTGATTCAATAATTTAAGGAAAAAGAACTGTGGCCCTGCATCACTGCTATTACATAGAAGACTGTACGTAAGACAAGCGAGCCTGCCCCAAGGCAGGTATTTACGCAGAGATAGTTGCCAGGCGGTGATTGAAATTTGCGTCGCGCACTACGGTAAATGACCCCAGACACTTTAACGCAGGTGATCTTGAAAAGCAAAAGGGTTTCAATCTCGTCTCTCCCTTGGCCATCCTTGGCAGCTCTGCTCATGCTCGGCATCTGTCATCAGATTAGGTTGAATGCGACGAACATGGGCCCAAGACCCTGCAGTCCCGGCGGCAACCGACATGAATGGGTCCGGCCGCAGGGCGTCCAAGAAACATCAAGTCCCTGTGGCTCAGGTGCGGCCATCTAACACAATGAAATGAAGAAGCAAGGGTTAAACCCAGGGGCATGGGCTTTCGTTCATGAATACCAGTCGCGTATCAGCCCCGCCTGTCATCTAGAAACAGCAAAAAGATCTGTGCCTTACGTGGAGATCCACAATCGCCAAGCGCAGCCACTGTGCATCGTGAATTTGGATTATGTCTGTGTGGTATGGCTCCATGCATGCTTCACTTTGGAAGAGCTCCAGCCTGATTAATTAGGGTCTTACTTTCATTGGGCTGAGGCACTAGAGTTCGATCCCTCCCCCTGCAAAGTTGCCACCACCTTGTGTTAGGGGTAATATTAACACCATACCTGCCAAGTTGCCCCTCTTTTCTAGCAACATCTGCGAAATGGACGTCGTGTGGAACTATCATAGTCAATACTTAACTTCATGATGCCAACACCCAAATTAGAGAGAGCAATCGTGGTATCGAATACTCACGAGCAACCACTTTGTACCACAATGACTTTTTTTGATTCGGTCGCAGTGCTATGGGATTCTTCGCAAGTACTCGTGGCAGATTCTTCGGAACCGTCGCCACCGCACCAAACATTTTCCTTTGACTTTGGCGAGTGCTGGTTTCCAGCAATGGAGATTGCCCAAACGGACCTTGCGCCATGGCATCCCAGAAATATTGCAAACTACGACATGCAGTCTGAGGGCTCTCCTTTGGAGGGCAACCAGCTCAACAACATTGGCTTGCCAGTACCGGCATCACCACGTACTCCGCAAATCGATTCTCAGATGACCAAGGGGTGGTCTGGGTACGACGCAAAATGCGTATCTGTTTTTTCGACGTCTGTATCCGCTCACACACGGCCGGAACATAACGATGACATGGAAACGCAAAGCGTACTGGGCTCATCTGAGGAAACGCCCGCGCACCCTGGCAGCACGCTGTCTCAAGCCAGCGAGGCTCAGCTTCACAATACGCTCGACTTGGCCGCGTACCCAATACAGTCCACGCCACATGTGTCATGGAGCGACGCCTTTACTCTTCCATCCTGGACAATCACGCCAACACCTGATTGGTACTCGACACCTGACTTCGACGCGGAAATAGCTCTATTACCCCCAGTCATGGTGCGCAAAGAATCATCTAGCCCTCCATGGACAGAAACCCAGGCCGGTCAGCCTCCGCCGTCACTTTGTTGGCCCAAGTCAGACGGGCAAGTGGAAGGGATACACGACAAGGGACACGCGAGACGCTCTTCTAGTAGTCTTCAAGATAAAAAGCGGCCAGACGCCGCTTTCAACAAACCAAGAGCTCTGAAGATGAAGAAGCGCCGCAGGTCGCCGCTTGTGCAATCCCTATTAGGAAGAAATCGTGCTGCGGCAAATAATCACAAATCGCGACAGCGTGAGAAGGAGGAGCGGCTGATGGCGGAGATTCATGATGCAGAGGAGCTCCATCATGATTTGCACAAGTCCTTCGAAGACCTGACGAATGAAGTTCTGAGCCTAAGGATGGAGGTGCTGCAGCACGCGCATTGCGACTCACCACTCATTTATCGATACATAAACCGAACCGCTCAACAGCATGTCGAAAGCTTACCGGCTTTATCTATCACAATGGATTTCAATACAGACTTTACGCTAAGAACATCCGCATGGGCTCATTTGCCTTAACTGGATTCGGGCGTGTCATTGGTTAGCGACGGTGGCCGACGCTTGCATTGGCTGGACTTGCAGCATGCTGCATATCTACGAGAACAGCCGACTGGAGTTTTGGAGTCTATATAAAAGATAATCATTATACAGCATAAGAGATATCCCAGCCGAATGAAATAAGAAGCTTCTAAAAGAATGACGAGACCGATTCTAGTACGTATAAATGAGTGACTATCGTATGGGTTTGCAATAGTCCGTGGCTAGCGCGACCTCAATTGAGTCCCGCTAAATATGCAAGTCCAGCTTAGACTTCTTGAACTATAAATGCTTTCGATTTTAAAATCCGTTAGTTCATGATCAGAGCGTTTTCTCCGTATTATATGTTGCTACAGTAGAAATTTCCGTCGTTTAAATACGTTGGTCCCAATGAGATATATCAAACTTGACTGGAGCCGATGCGCTCGTTTCGTGTACTAGATAATGTTGGACTTTAAAAAGAGAATACCCATTTCACTACTAACCTTTGGCGATCGGTTACGCTTCAACTGTTAGCCGCTGTCAAGGATGATGCACTGATAAGGTGGGTACAAATGCTGATACAGATCTGCACAATGCCTTTTTCTGGTCGGGGAACAGGGAATGCATGTGAAATAGCACCGATAGAGGGGCTGACAGGGTGCCAAGCTGACATTTTTGTGGGTGTTGACACTGCGGCAAATGGAATGGGTGCCCATAGCTCGGATAACACCCTCCGCTGGGAATGCAGGCACTACGAGGCGAGGTGGGACACCAACTGGAGATCCACGAGGTCTTTAGCCCGCACTTGGCGGCTTTGTGTGCCAGTGGAGAGGAATGCTTGAAACCATATGACAAAGCCGAAATTAATGATTGATCCGTAGCATTCCCCCACCGTCAGCCGTCGCTAGAAATCACCTGAGGATAATCAGGGCTTAAAAGGGCAAGATGCATGTGACTATTACATGAGAAGATGTACTGATGAACTCCGTGACAAGTCAAAGGTCGCTGTGGTATTTGTGTAAGATATGTTGGTTAGTATCTTGTTGGATAGATTGCGTAATGGTATCACTTACGCCCAATAGTTGGACTACGCAACTGAAGGTACAGCAGCCTTGAACCTGTCTGGTCCAACCATACGCCCGATGCGCCTTTTAGGCACACAGGAGGCTAATGAAAGAGTCTGTGGGGAACGCCAAAGTCTAGTATAGTTCTACACTAGCCGTAATCCCAAGCGGTCGACATGAATACTAGGCGTTTAAAAAATGCAATGTAACACTACGATATGGTAAGCTTGTGTTGACACGAACTACTGTAATGTATTGTACAATTCCAGTTTATGACAAAGGGTAGATTCAATTAAAATATCTTATCTGTAATGCTATATGGTCTCTACTATGAGAGTTTGAAAGATATTCGATCCTGTAGCGTTGGGAAGCGTGGAGAACTCTAGCGTATTATACGCTGCCCACTTTCCATCCTAAAATTAGACCATATCACAGGAGGCGGATCTGCAACACTGGTTACATGCATTAAATTTTTACATTTATTGCGCAGTGAACTCTATATTCTCGAGGCTTGGTACATATCTGTAAATCATCGCCATCGGGTCATGTAGAGATCAGCAACATGGTCTTCACTCAGAAACGATGTAATGGTCCTGCGGTGTACACTGATAGTCTGTCAATATAATTATATAGGTTACCAGGCAGATTTCTTGTTGCATCTACTTCCAGAAGCTAATCCGTGTCGTCTCTTCACATGACGATGCGGTACTCTCTAAGACTATTAAGCTCATGTACGCCGATTAGGCTCTCTTCTGTTTTTCTATCTCGATCACGTACGGCTCGGTGGAGCCTCGCTTGGCAAATTGTTGCAACAAACTAAGTTTAAAATCAATGTAACATGACCAATACACCCTTTATGAAGGCTGTGCTCAACAGCTATATGTAGGGGCCATAGTACACCTCGCTCTCACTATCTATAGAAGAGATTTGACACGCGTCCGTATCATACGGTGCAACAGCAGTCCTAGTTAATATGACTACTACCGAAGACATTCATTATCGGTGTTATTGAACACAAACACTCCTGGCTGGACATGGACATCTTCCCGACTCACGGCATATGTTGATTATCGGTAACAACGAGTATCAACGTGTTAGTCAAGCTAGCTCGATCTTGAAATATCGACCTCCTCTACGGCCTCCGCTCGACCACTATCCGCAACCCTACCCGGTACAAGACCTGGGCAGCCGCCACTTTGCTAGTCGGTATTGCGCGGACTATGAAAAGTGCGTATTTCTCATTTTTTGTGGCCATCTGCAAGGCTGAGTTTCCCTTAGTCGTCACCAGGATTTCGCAAACTATTCGTCTAGCTCGGAGTAACCATACTGGTGTCGGGGCGTAAACCCTCGATTTACTCCACGGATGCAACGACAGCGCTCTTTTATTGCCTGTCGCTCTGTAGGAAGCGAAAGGTGGAGCTATTCCTTAGCCTATTGGCCTCCTGGTGCGAGTACTAACTAGTTGCAGGTTCGGTGCAGCAGTCGCGAGAGACTTATCAGAGGCAAATGCCACAACTGTTTGAAAACAAACGAAGTCTGCATATTCCAAGCCTGCTGCTTCTTCTGGCTCGATAACGTTTACCCCTACATTCATAGACCAGGGCACCAGTCAAGCTACTACACCGAACTCAGTCTATGAATCAAAGTATTATGTATCTCCTCGTTTGGACTGTCCTAGAACTAGATAGCTGGACTGGCGAGTCATTCACCTGGGGGTATACCAACAAAGAGCTGCGTCTAAAATGAGAGTAAGCTACCTGGTAAGTGGATGCAATAACGCAATGATTTAACCATAAGCTTGCGAGGGCACATGGGCCGACCCCCGACACGGCCGCAATTGAATACAGGCCCTGGCAGAAGAAAGGTGTTTTATCTCTAGGGTAGCTATACACCATTTCGTCCTGGCCGCTGCATTAGTGGAGGCCTTGTGAAAGCGGCACCAACATGCAAACAGGTTTTAGGGATTCGGCGGTATAGATATGGAGCAGGGCTCAGTTATTTAACTAACTATACATTAAATGTCTAATAAGCTACATAGAGAATTGAACATCTGTGTTCCCTGTGAGAATGCCAAGGCTATGCCGAGATCCCACAAAAGGTCACCGTGGCCGGCTCGCCAAGAGAACGGAAAACCGATATTGAACATATCTTACACGTTGCCGCAGTTTAAACACTTAGAGGACGTTAAGAGGAGTGCAGCCAAGGTTAACAAGGCCCTGTACGGTTTGGTTAGCTCACGTCGTTCTGCAGTTTCCGGATTTGTATTCTGGAGGGACAAGGGAGGGGGGAACTCACAGCCTGGCGAGTCTCGCCGCAGCAAACAGCTTGCAACTTGCAAGCATTCTTGATGGGAACGGCAGCACCAATGACGGTGGCAGTGATATCGTTGCAGCCGCTCAGCAGGTTGGACAGGTTAACGCCGCCGAGCAGGCCACCAACAGCCGCATCGGCAGATTCGGAATCACAGCAGTGGACTTTGTTGTTGTTGCCGCATACGTCGCCAACATTCCCGACCACGTTTCCGTTACCGTTTCCGTTACCAATAGGAAAGGTAGGAGTGGCGGAGACAGCGACAGCAAAGGCCAGAAGGAATGTAGAAGCGTACATTGTAAAGGTTGTTTGTGGTTGGTGGGTAATGTCTGAAGAGATTTTGGAGGTTTTGGTGTAGATGTACGAAAACAGAAATGTTCTTCAAGTGATGGATGCTGGTATTCTAACCATAAGACGCGCCAGATGGTAATATTTATACTTTCAGGGATTAGTCGACTCTTGGCCAGATCTTATGCACCATGAACATTTGTCGACTCCTGAAAGGATATCACGAGGATGTGTGCAACCTAATCTGCCTTGAAAAACAGAAGATCAAAAGGAAAAAAGAGGGATCACGATGCTACTCTTTGAGACACTGCTTACAGTTGCACTGCAGCTGGATACGCGCTCGTACCGACGTCCCTCGCATCAGAGATTGGGCTCTAGGCCGGACGAAAGCGTAATCTGGCGAAGCTTCCGCTGCGTCGGCAAATGACTCGGAGAGTACCTAAGCTGTCATAAGGACCACTAACGGCCCATTTTGACCGAGTCGAGCGAAAAAGGAGTTCCGAAACAGAACCTTTTTTGGGGATGTGAATCGAAACAGCAAGGCGAAAGGAATTTGATTGCCCCTCACGTGTCGCACTATTAGTAGGCTCACGGAGAGTCTCAGCGATTTTGCACGATGCTACGCAGAGTGAGCACGGATGACGGCGCGGTGATAAACAATTAAGACCAGGCTAACGCGATTGTAGCAGCAGCATGAGATATAGCTGGCCATGACAGAATGTCTGAGCGGGATACTGTTGACTGCTATCATGGCCCGGACCCGGTACGTGGTTGATTTAATTGCGTGGCCGCATTTCAGCAAATTGGGCCATTTTTCTTAGTTAGCGCATCTTTGTCGCGGAGCGTCTCGCCGTCATTCACTGTCTCAGTGGGCCGGCCTGTTGTGTTGTTCGCTCCCCGCTGAAGTAGCTGCCATCTCGGCTGTAAGGGGCTCACCTCTGGTACTTGTACCTTCCAGTAGGGAGTATCCGTGCAATTACAGACCACGAATGGGCTGGTGCCATACTCCGTTAGAGCTGCTATGGTTGCAGCCGCCGGCAATTGTACCTCGCTTCATCAGGAGGAGACAGCACTATGACAGGGGCGCCCGTAAGTGGGATTTCACCTTTTATTCGGGAAAAAAAGGAGACTTGGCTCCTGCCGCCGAAGTTGGCGGGCTGCGTTTATTTGACGATGAATGAGTGTTCCAAATCAGAGGTCACATTTTGTCCGCTAGTGTTAGGATCGCACTACGCGACGGCTAGAGGATGGATCCCGAGAGATCCGTGCCCATTGCTCACTCGCACCGACAAGGCTCCAATTTAGCTTCGACTGTAGCCATACGGAATTCGGAAACGTCATGCTCCACCCAACCCGCTACCGAACCCTTACCAGGACGGCAAAGCAAAAGCAAAAAAAGAATGTCAAAAGCAGAAAAAGAAAGGAAAATCAGGAAAAGCAAAAAAAAGGAAAAAGGAAACAGTGCATATATGTACAAGAAAAAGGAGAGAAATAAATTACTTAAGCGGATAGTCAAGGTTACATCAAGCATTTGCTTTTTGGGATTTTATAATCCTAGTAGAAACTCGGGCGGGACTTTTTGCCCGCGCCAGCACCGACTGGAAGATCTCCCCAACATACTTCCTTTCTTTTGCTATATTATTTGATTATCTCTTGCCATCGTGCTTCAAGCAACTGTCATGAGACCGTATCCGTCATCTGCGTTGATGCGATGGCCCCTTGCGCACGCGTTCACTCAGGGACGCTTGGTTCTCTGCCCAACACTTCCACATCGTACGCCCATTGCAGACTATAACGATTGATAGATAATATTGATGCTTATATAAGTCATGAAGCTGGCCACTAATCTCTAACTGACTGTTTCAAGCTGTCAAGCTCTCTACATGGAAACATACTCTTACACCCTGCCTTGCCACATACTACCGTCTGTTAGTCATAACAGTTGTTAATTCCCATCTTCGCACACTGAACGCCGCTTCGCAAAATTGTAACTCCGGTTGCAGACGCTTGGCTGATATGTGTCGCAGACACGTCGTGGTAGTCGACGGATATCTGCTTGATGCTTCCGACGGCTACACTGTGGAGAAGCTACGTTCAAGGCCCAGTGATTTTGGTGCTGTCGGCTATGACACGGGAATACCGTCGTCGTCTCGGCCGAAAAGAACCCTATCAGGGAATAGGAGCCGTACAGCGAAGAATTGTATGGGATATTATTTACACGAGCAAAGGGGATGTCAAATAGCATCGACGGTGTGCACAGTCTTTCCAAGTCCTCGACGATGCGCCCGAAAAGCACCACGGCAGCGATTAGCGCATCCGTCAGCTGCTATTCAAACACGAGCAAAAACTCTGTGGGGGGTAGGCTGGCAAGACAGCAGCACCCATGTCAGTGGCCAAATACAGCGTCCCGCTGGTTGCTGTCAAGGGCCCAGGGAATCCTTCTGCACAGAATCATTGGCGCAGTCATGTTGCCAAAGGGGCCTTGCGCAGCACATGTGGTGTGCGGTTAGGCACTTCTCGTCGAAACTCAGGGGCCTCAGATCCACGACTCAAACTCACAGTGCATCTTCTGCCATCCGCTCGAGCACGGTGCCGGAGTTTTGCTCCGTCTTTGAGTACGACACAGACACTGAGACGATGTCTCATAGTCTGCGTAATGGCAGTCTGATGAGGTGCCTGGTTGCTGTCACTGACGCCTGCGGTATGCGTAGAGGGGCGGGCCTCTATCCGAATGTGAGGAGGTCGCAAATGGACAGGGAAACCCACTATAATCCGGTAGGATTCTGAAACAAGGCGATTGTTGAAAGTGGACGCCCGTCTGAGACAGAAGGTAGGCCATATGTGGTTGCAAGTGTGGGTGACATTTGCCCATCACTAGGAGGTAAATACTGCGCAAGGGAAGCCAGTGACCCATAATCAAGCCGAGACGTCAATGGGTGTAGTTATGTCACCTCTGATTTGATCTGATTTTTTTTTTAAATTGGATTATCTACGTCTAATCGCGCCCTAGTGTAGATTGTGAGACCTGTATCGAGCTGTCAACAGGCAGGCTATTGTTGCGCGATGAGGCCCACTTGGTTCCACAGACCACGACATTTTAGCTCCTCCTAATACCCTGACCAGCCGAGTCGCGCGGAGGCCCACCTTACGGGAAAAATTCCTAAGGTCGTGAGTGGCTGCTCTCTCGCTCGCTGCTGGGAATCAACTCACCGGGCTAGGCATGGCGCTCCAAGCAGTTCTAGGCTTGTAACTGGAGCACCTGGGGGAGAGTCTCCGCCCAACGACGCTGCAATGGCCGACGCTAGAGCTAGAGAGTCTCGTCTAATATTTTAAAGGGGAATACAGGCTAAACAGGCTGCACAGATTCTTGGTGTGTCAGAGCGGCGAGCTGCTTCAGATAGCGAGGCCCCAGGGGAACCCAGAAATACTGAGGATCGTTGAATCCCCAGGTTCGATCCGATTTGTGGGCAGCCATTTATCCAACATGTATTATCGATCCAATAGAGTATTACGTTGACTCAGGACGTGGGGGAGGCGGGCAGCTGGGATTCACTGTAGCCGTGCCGGTCGTCCGAACATACGGGGTACTTGCGCTCGCATCGGACAATCTGAGATCGACAAGGGGGATGTGCTTCTCCGGACAGCTTCTGAGATAGGTTCCGCATGCGCATGTCTTTGTCTCTCTAAGCCGTCCACCGTGACTTAAACAAGGCATCATCGCGCAAGAATGGTCTTGCTGCAGGGCGCAGAATACAATCTACCACGGTACCGTGGCCGTGGGCCACCTATGCTCAAGGGAGTGTCTGCCCACCCGTTCGAGCAGAAGTACCCGTGACCCGCAGGTTCCCTCTTGCCACACCTCGGGAGGCACTGGCTCGATGAGATGCGAGGGTTTGTTGATCATAAAAGTTACCAATAAGGGCGCGTGGAGTGGGCCGACAAACCCTGCGGCCGATCCTTCTGCTGCTTTCAGCCTGATTCCCACCCATCTATGCAACCCGGCAACAACCCGGATATCTTGAAGTGTGTGCCTTACAGTATGTTCAGTGGGCTGCAAATTCAATCCTTGCATCATCGAGATTTGTGATTTTGAAGACGCCATTTCGCAGTATGCCGCGTCGGCAGTCAGTTGCGCATCACGCCTGCGAGCTCTGTCGCCAAAGAAAACGAAAGGTGCAATAAATCACTTATGACTCTGGTATTCATGAATGTATTCCTTTTCTAACTTTTATTCTAAATTTCTAGTGCGATGGAGATGGCACGGATCCTTGCAAGGCGTGCCTGGGAGCTGGCACGAAGTGCGCCTACCTCACCCCGATGCGCGTCTCTAAAGCAGAGTTGCGAGAAGAGTTGGCTCGACTTCAGTCCGAAAACTCGGATAATTGCATCTTGCTTGATGCCATTTCTTCGCGAAATACAAGTCCTTCAGAGTTAAATGAAATTATACAACGATTGGCCGATGGCCAGCCACGTGCCGAAGTGGCAGAAATGATAGCACGAAGGCCCAGTACTCAAGATAGTAGCAGCAGAGGTATGATCAATTGCATTTCGGCTCTTTCTTATCACTTATGAACCACCATTCATCCGCATGAATCTGACATAGTACAACATTAGGTGGCTCTCCAGCTCTGTCCACTCCTGTCACAGCTTCCGTTTCGCCGCTCAGCTCCGGCCCGAGCCTGGCCAGCGGTCAAGATGCATGGACCAGACCTGTTATTCCAGACAATACACCTTCAATCTGTCTCTCTTCCTTCTATAAGTCGCCAATAGCCGACTTGGATTACTATAGAACACGGCTTCCGCAAATACTCGACGCCATTCTCACTCGAGACTGCCTCATCTTCTGCCCGATCAACAAAGACGCCATTTTACGCGCTTTCGCATCCAGCTCGGGCAGTCACTACTCGACAGCTCTCATGGACGCCATTCTCGCCTTGGCAACGCTTTTAGCACAAGATGCAATCGTGGACATTGCACTGGCTCTGCCGCCACGCTGGAGCCAGCACGAAGATATCGGTGATCTCTTTGCACAAGAGGCTGTAGCAGGGCTATACAGCAGAAGCGGCCTTCCACAGCACACAGCAGACATTCAGGCCTTGGGTGTACTCTCCCTCTACTGTCTCGGACGCGGTAAAATAAGCGACGCACAAGGTTTCGCAAGTGATTTCGGTGCTGCTATCACAAAACAGTGGCGCCGAAGTCACTCTCTACAACCTGGATCGAGTCCCTTCCCCGACATGCAAGCACATGCCAACATTTATTGTGCTGCTGTTTCTTTTAATAGGTATTTACTATTTTTCCCGTTACTGGCAGGCAGCAGCTTAACTGTGTTTATTCAGATTGCTCTTTTTGATGCAAGATTACAATGATACTCTTGACGAACTGGCGGCCAAAGTTGGCATGGAGCTGTTTACCGTCTCGGGCGGCGTTTTCAATAACGGCACAGAGCCAAAAAGCGACTTCTCATCGTCTATTCTAGGTGTGTTGTCGAATTGCAGCTATAACCATCCCAAGGATGTGGCTAAATGTTGATGCAGAGGATTGGTTCTTCGCAGACCTCAACCCCATTTCCGGCAGCCCGGTTTCCAACAGCCCGAATGTAATTGCTGCCAAACTCTTTGAGCTCACCGAATGGATATATCAAGCTCGGTACTGCAGCGAAAAAAAGACATTGAAAGAAGTGGTGCGGCTTTACCAAGAGAGTCTGCGCTGGTACGATTCCTTCTTTGCATATACGAGCAGCTACACCCACGCAGTACCATCAATACTTTTTGCTCAGTAAGCCCTCTCCTTGGGAATGGACGCCGTTTTTTTGCTCTCCTCTAACGCGTCACCAGCACATACTATCAAATTTGTCTACTGTGTCTATTGACTCCATATGCCCTCGACTCGACACCAGTCGACTCACAAGGGACTCTTCCATGGATGATTTGCAAGCAGGCGGCGACGAGTATTGGAACTCTTACAATGCACTACGGCCAGCTGCATGGTAATGGCGAGCTTTTCGGTCTCATGCCATCGTTCAAGTCGGCGGCACTATCATTTTTGGAAATAAGCGAGGCAAACATTTAGCCGTTGTAATAATATTATCATGTGGGAAAACTATGTTAAGAGGTACAGCGGTACCAACAGAACGTTACCCTATAGCCCGCATTATACGAGGCAGGGCCAGCAGGCAGGTTCTCAAATAATAATAATAAAATTAATTCTCCATATCTGTTGGGATGACTTGTATCCCAACCAAGTTCGAAGGACAAGCACGGTACAGGGGCAGAGCGCATCAATACCACTACAAACTATACTATACTATAATTCCTTCTTGTTCTTATTGATTCTTTATCTATCTAATGAGGCAGAGGGCCAGCTATTTATCATACAAAAAACAGTAATTGCTCAGGCATCAGCCGTGGCGGTGACGCTCCCGTGATGGCTTCAATTCCGGGACGGGTAGCGGCAGCCTGCGCTGGGGCTTCCGGCGGCCATAGGCTCGAGCGGCTTGATCAACTACCTGAATTGCCTCTTCAAATCCGACAATATCTAATTCAAACGCATGACGTAATTACCTACACGATCCTAACAAGCTGATAACAGAAGCATAGTATAGGGTAGCACACAAGATAAACTCAGCATTCAGCTGTTTGTCCTTCTATACCACTTTTAATCAATATTTAGGTAGTACAGAGCGCCGCAGGGCCATGTTAGCTTTTAATGCTTCCTGTCCTGTTTTTAGGGGAGGCAGGGCTGAAAATGCGCCACCTCCATTCGGTTATACCTACACGAGCCTAGCAGCCTGCCTGCTTCGTTTATTCTTGGCTTGGGAGCCTGATCGAACAATTCAGAGAAAACTGCGACGGGCGGTGACCAAGTGCCGGCCATGTAACAATAGCGGGGAGTCGCTCATCCAAGAGCTTAACAAAATCTTTTTTATCTTGACTTCTTATAAAGCGCCGCGATCAGAATCAACGAGCCGGATCTTCGACGCGCTTGGCAAACACCTTATCGCAGCGTTTGAATCATTATGGTCGAGCCCTACATGTCTAGCCCGTGCATTGAGGAGGGGCTCGTGCCCTTCAACGTTGAGAGCCTCTCTTGCGCCTGCGAGACCTGGTATAAAATTATCGGCGACTTGAGCTGTCCTGACGCCATCCCGCTGATTGTTCTCCATGGAGGGCCGGGCGCCTGCCATGAATACTTGCTTCCGCTCCAGGCGCTTGCAACGCCGACGCGACCCGTCATCTTCTACGATCAGATTGGCAACGGTCGCTCCACGCATTTGCGCCACCTGAGGGGTGATCCAGATTTCTGGACCGTGAAGCTTTTCATGGATGAGTTTTCCAATCTTCTCTGCCACCTGGGCCTCGAATCACGCACGTTTGACATCTACGGCCAGTCATGGGGAGGTATGCTGGGGGCTGAATACGCCATTAGTGGACAGCATCGGCAGCAAATTAGAAAACTCATCCTGGCGAATACCCTCGCAAGCAATGCGCTGTACATGAAAGGTACCGATACTGAGATACAGAAATTTCCGCAAAATCTCCAAGATGCCATTGCAGAGGCCCGAAAGAGTGGTAATTACGACACGGACGAGTGCAACGCCGCTTTGGACTACTTTATGCGCCATCTTTTGTCAGTTGCCCAGCCCTGGCCAGTGCCGCCTTTAGCCACGCTCCTTCAGTGGCTAACTACAGACGATACCACCCACTATACTATGTACGAGAACAAAATCGCAATCGCAATTTCGATTGTGCACACGGACGACTAACAGAAATTCTCTTCAGCTACGGCCCTCACTTGCTATCTCCTACGGGTGTACTACGAAACTGGTCTATTGCTGAGGAGGTTCACAAAATCACCGCTCCGACGCTTGTGATTATAGGCGAATTCGAGGGTGCCCAGCGTATTGCTGCGCAGCCTTTTATCGACAACATCAAAGGGGCCAAGTCAGTCGTTATTGAAGGCGCAGCTCATTTGGCACATTTGGACCAGCCTAGGATGTGCCTTACGGCTGCAGAAACCTTTTTGAACGGGGCATAAGGCCGCAGACCGGGATAGTAATAGGACCGTTTACAAGTGCTTTCCGAGCCTACTCTTCGCTGGCCAAATTTATCAATTGAATCCTTTGGCGCACAATCAATAGCCTTGTAGTAGAAGAGCGACGTGCCCATGGCAGTTGCCAATTCAGATGCGGAACACCCCATTGTCAGCGCTCCCTACCTCTGCCTCCACTTCAATTTCTACCATGACTTCATCACCAATAAGACCAGCAGTAACAAACGTGTTGCAGGGCCTCACTCCGGCGTTGAGAAAGACCCAGCCATGGGCCCTGCTGACTTCTTCGCACGTGGCTGCATCGCGCACGAAAATTCGCGTGCGGACGACATCGCGCAATGAGGAGCCAACTTGCTTGAGGGCGTTGCTGATAATGTCCAGGATATGCACAGTCTGGCTTCGTGCCGAAGTACCTCCTATCACAGCCAGTCTACCCAGGGGTGAATTCGCAGTGGTTCCAGAGACACGTATCATATTGCCAGTGCGAACAGCGCGACAGTAGCCCTGCATTTCGTCATCAGCACACGTCTTTCATCCGCAAACGCGCAACTTACAGCGATGGGTTCCCACTTTGAACCCGACGAGTACTCAACCCGTTTGCCACTGGCTACAGCATCCATAAGAGGTTGATTGTGGTCAAACTTTACCAAGTGATCACTTGTATCACCAGCAGCCGTCAGAAATGGCGGGCGTCGATACTCATCCCCACAATCGCCCGGCACATCCTTTAATCCCTTTTGCGCTTCGGAAATCATGGCCCTATCCTCAGTGTCCAGTCTCACACGAAAGGCTTCAGCATTCGCATCCAGGTAGCTGGCATTATGATCCGACAGCCGACAGCCGACAATCACCGCTTTGACAGACGGAATGTCCAAGACGTATCGTGTCGCAATAGCAGCGATGGTTACTTTGTGTTTCTGCGCAATTCGAGCCAAAGTCTCCAGAACTGCTTGAAACGGCTTCCAACCTCCCACTGCATGGATAAACCGTAGATATTTGCGCTTGCTCGCGTCGAGCTGGCCAAAGCTTGCGGGCTCTGGCTTCCCCAGCCAAGATTCTGTGAGAAATCCGCCCAGAAGGGTGCCGTATGCCAGTATCCCGACGTCGCGATCGAGGCAAACTTGCTGCATTCGTCCGCGAGTGGCACGCTGGTCTATGACATTAACGCAAATTTGATTCGTCGCAATTGTGAATCCGAAATCCAGCAAAAGCTTCAAGTGCGCGGTATCGACATTTGTCAAGCCCAACAGCTTGATCTTGCCAGATTTTTGCAGCTTCGCTAGGTGCTCGAGGTTGTGGAGATATGTTTCATCTGAGTAATCCCAGGCATGATCTAGTTATGCGACCGCATTAGCATTCGACTTTTGCGGTAGCTATGATTGGGAAATTTGGGCAGCCTTACACTGCAAGAGATGAATCGTGTTTTGGTGCATTCGCTTCAGCGCAAGGTCAACCGCTGCAGTGGCATTCTCAAGCGTACGAATCCCATTTTCTGGAGGGTACCATTTTGTCATTGCCACTTTTTCTGAAGTCTCAAATTCGCGATTATGCTGCCCAACAACCAGTTCTGCCCAGTTACGGCTGTCGTTAGCGTTGTGCCGCTAGAACGAAGTTGTGTGTCTGTGGCTGTACCTGCGTCGCCATAGTGGTCCGCCATATCAAATGTGTTGAAGCCTCGATGAATCCTACGTGAAGAATTAGGTGAATTCTCAGCTGCAAAAGTACAAACATGGCTGTCAACCACACGGGCGGCCATACATGTTTTCCATCACTTGCACAGCTGTGCCCTCTCCTCCGCCCGCTGCCACAAGCCATGAATCACGCGGCAAATTTTTAGGGCACCGCCGATGGTAGCCACTTCGACTTCTGCATATGTATCAGAGCTCATGATATACTGACTTTCCGTTTTATTATTCCTTTTCTTGTTTTGGTATTTGTGGAAGTTAGTCGCGGCTCGTCGGGTTAGGTCGGGTATCTGTAGAAGGCAAACCCTCATTTAGGTTATCAGAAATCTAGCGGATCAAGGCACCAATTTTCACGACATGCGCTGTTCTGGTTGCAATGACTCAGCATCGCATAGTACTTTCACAATACAAAGAAGCAATTTGAAAAGATGAAGTGCTCAATCTTTCCACTCATCCATTATACTACCTCAAATATGTATTGACCCAGGAACTTGGCCATCAGGAGCGGGCAGCAACAGCTTGTCGTGGCGAAATGTTTACCTAGGCATAGATAGTGTTCCTGGTAACGCAGTCTGTCCATAAAGACAGCGTCGCAATTTCGGTGAGGAAAATGAGATCTAGTACATGTGAGAAAATAATTTTGCTCGATGCCGCAGACCACACAGACCCAGGCCGCGCAGGCCTGTTACTTCAGTGGTCTTAGGGCAAGTTACGTGCTGTAGCCCGCCAATGTTTTACAGTACATCGCTTTCGTTCTTCTACATTCACAGGTATCAGCGGGTATTCGAACTGGATGTAATGAAAGGATTATCTAAATATTGAATAAATAATTGTATTTGAAATTGCAACTAAAATGATGACCTGTGCAATTGCTAGCTTGTTTTCCGCATTTCCGAATCATTTCCAAATCATTTCCGTCATATAATAATTTCACTTGGTGTAGTCGTTTCAATAAAATTTTGTGAATATTGGACGTCTATCTCCCTCATGTCCCCGGTATTCGATTACGTCTCGGAGCCGAAGGGAGGGAATGGTGGATAAGAGCCGTCGCATGCCCCGCGAACCAGGTAGTGGGAATCGTGCGTATCGTCACCACCAAGCTGGGTGCCGTCAGGGGCTGTTAGAGCAGCTGTAAATCGGCAGCGGCCTCGGTGTTTCCCACAGAATGCGAATAGGGTAATACTTGCCAGCTTCAATGTCCTGGTACACAGTCATGGGAGGATCGTTAGCATAGTAGGACCGCAACATGTCAGTGTTGTTACGGGTTGAGCCCGAGTATGCCTCAGGGCCGAACCACATGAGAGTAGCATCATCGGAGAGTGGCGATTCAAATTTGTAAACGCCACTCTCGCAAGCATACAAGAAGGTGCGATAAACAGCGGCTGAGTTAGCAAGAGTCTTGTTCGACCCGTCATCGTTGAGGTAAATCTTGTATGTAAGATCATCGCTACTAGGCGTAGCCGTCTTGAAGTACTGAGGGTCCAGAGAGGGGTAACCAGCAGCATAATCCTCGCAGAAAGGGTTTTTAAACAGGGCCATCTCAATACGACGTTCGCAGGTAGGAGTCGGGCAGGTGTCTGGGTAGCAGTGGAGGTAGTACTGTTCGTGCCCGTAGGCTTGGTCGTCTACCTCTCAACAACGACAGTAGCCGGGTTAGTTCCAGTAGCAGAAATAGTCGTCACTGTCGTGGGGCTCGCAAGAGTGCTAGTGCCAGTGTAAGGGCGCGTAATGGTGACAGTGATTGGCGCGGGCGTCTCGATAATCACGGTGGCGGGCTTTTGCCAGTGGCGGGTACTGTAGTAACTGTGGTCGGAGCAGCCAGAGGGACAGTGCCTGATGGTGCTAGGCGCGGGTGTCTCGATGACCACAGTCGCTGGGCTAGTGTCACTCGCAGAGATGGTTGTGACTGTGGTCGGGCTGGTAATTGGCGGGTTGCCAGTGTAAGGACGAGTAATGGTGATGGTACTTGGAGCCGTAGTCTCGATTACAGCAGTGGCTGGCAGGGTTCCGGTCGCGAGAGTCGTCGTCACGGTGGTCGGACCAGTGATGTTGGCAGTTCCAATGTAAGATCGCGTAACGGTAACAGTTTCCGGATCAGAGACTGTAGGAGCAACCGTAGAGGACGACCAATCTCCAACAGGGACGAGTATTGTTGTGATGTAGGGAGAGCAAGATGTCGCTTCCTGGCGATGTGCAGGTGTCTGGAGAGCAGAAGCACTCCCCAGAAGCCTCAGCAGAGCCCCAGCACAAGAATTCACCGACCACATACTGAAAAGATAAATGATATTAGGGATAGACGAGGTGTTTGATAAGCTAATTCTGCGGTGAGATCAAGCTTGGATGGAGAGTTGTGACCTGCGAACATGCAAGTAGGTGAGGTGGTGAAGTATATATACCTAGATACGTTACAAATGCCTTTCCGAGAAGCAACAAACCCTATAATGAAAATTGAACGAAACCAGTTCCGCCGTACATCGATATTACTCGACAATTCTCTTTCCAGGTCAAGAAACGCCATCGCAAGATGGTAACCTTGCAAACGGATCCCAGAATCCGGAGCTGTCAGCTGTCATGGACCCTTAGGTTGCTATAGCCGTATAATCACCAAGGGAAACAAACCAGGAAAGGTTGAAAATGGAATAAAGTTTCTCAATACAGTGGCAGACAGCCATCGCCATCGTCGACAAGCATTCCTCACGAACGGCTTGCTAAGGTCCGCCCCATGTTTTTCACGATTCTGGACATTGCGCCGGAAATTAAGGTTGAAGGGGCCTCGGGAGTAGCCCTGGGATACTACCATATCTGGATCAATGGCTGTAATATTTTGAGTTTCCATCTCATAAACTTAAAGAGACCTGAGCAGTCCCTGCGTCTGCCGGGCAAGGGTGGTGACACCTGAAAGCATCCAAAGTTGATGGCCTGGCATATCTGAAGCAGGCCGGTCAGGCATCATGTCGGCGTCGCCTCGTTTCTCTCTTGCATCGATGCAAAAGGAAGCCCAGAGCTTGGCGCATTCATTTACGTCTCTACAGCGACAGCATGCTTTGTTCCTACATGAACCGCGGTCATCCTTCTCTCTTCCTCACCTTGTCACCAGCCTCTCTTACATTCATCACTTGTGCGCAACATCAAAAATCTCTTTTCTCGGAAATTTTATTTTCTGACGATCACCGCTCAAAATTTCTAGCTTCGTGCGCTTTTTGCGTTGCGGCCTCTACTTTCTGAGGCAGTCCTCGCAGATGGGCAATGCTACGCCGACAGCACCTCCACTGTCACATGCTGCGGCCCTGCCTCAACGACTCCAGCGGTGCGGCCAGACGTCAAGCAGCGTGGCGAAACGATCACCGTTACTATGCCGCAGTGCCCTCTCTGCACTTGCAAAGCGATATATACCAAGACTTATACCACTGTCAACGGAGTCTTCTGCCCTACTAGCAACACAAATGTCACCTACACAGTGAAGGAGCCCTACCCGGGTCACTCAATTGAGCCAGTGTTCAAGACCTCCACGGGTGTGCCGCATGGCTTCACTACTACAGTGGCCACATGCTATGCATTCTGTCCTGCTCCCATCACAGAAACACTTACTCTTCCATCTGGCGCTCCGATTTCCGTGTCGGGCACCGTGAGCGAGCCAGTTGCTACCCCCGCCCCAGCCGGCGCTCAGTCTGCCAGTGAACAACCCGTGCCTAATGCAAAGACCCATGATGTCGCTGCGTCCTCCGCTACGCCCGACATTACTCCTGATCCTTCCAGTAGCTCCGCACCACGTGCCAGCTTCTGGGGGTGGCTCCAGAGGCACGGACTTATCATGGCTGCTTTGGCTTCTTTCGCTGTTTTTAACTGGTTCAAGAGGGACCTTTATTTTAGCGCAGTGCGTTAATTTTTTGCAGAATCATGGTCTTGTGTATTAAAGAACCGTTTTAGTTAGAAAATGAACACTGATTTTGAAAGCGGATTCGATGCATGTAAGTTAGCACAATGATGCTGCGGAATTATTAGTCCCCGTCCACGATGATACACATACTATAAGAGTACGGCAACTGCCTCATGTTGAGCAACTTGGCATCCCAGTCAGCACTGCGACAGGGACTGGCGGGCTACATGTAAGAGGCCACCAACTCGACTCTCGGAATTGTCCCGGCCATTGGCAAGAACCAGAAATTTTGGAGGAACGGACTGCGATCACACAATTTTGGCGTTGCGAATCAGCGCCAGCAGGTACAGCCGCTCGATCTTAGTTTTTGAGCCCTTACTAGGCAGCCTCAGGTCGCGCACCTGAGCAGGCTGCCCTGCTTGCACAGCCTGGCGCGAGGTAATCGCCACTTCATCGTCTGCCATATATCCACTCTCGCACGTAACACCCTCGCACTTGCTTGCACATGGCGGAAGGGCCGACTTTGCGATAGGAGGCATGAATGTTGCGCTCGCTTTCGCAGCTGCTGAACCTGGACCTGGACCAAACTTGATCACTCGAGACAATCCTACTGAGCGCAACTGCATGCCTGGCTTCAGCTTTACAGCCTGATAATTAGTGTAGTTGTAGTGTGGTTTTCGGAGTGGGCCACAGCCCGCTCTTGAACTCTGATGGTGGGACCGGCGAAGAAAGGCTGTGTACCCGGACCAATTAAGTGGTGAGAATTACCGCCCACGGGACTGTATGCTGCTGACCTCCGAAATTGGAGTGCTTGCGAAATCTTCCTGCCATGCTGTTATGGAATCAACGCCCACACAATGCGTGGCCTGGTGACGGCCGAAGCAGATACTGAAATGTGTAGCAGCGCGGAAACATAATCTCTTGCTGCGACTACTTGTATCCTGCACTCTTGCACAGTAGGAGCCCTTCATACGTATATCCGTATTGGCAGTGTTTATGTGGGGCAGCCCTCGCCCCCTCGTTTCTCGGCTCCACGTCCGCCAGCGATACAGCGTGAAAGCGTTAGTGATTGCATGACAATAGCAGCACACAAGCACCATGCCTTGTCATGTTCAGATCTCTGAACACTAAACGAACTAGTCAGGTTCTTCATCTGCTATATAGGATACCTGGCATGCTTGTATACGATTCGATAGTGCAATGGTCTTGTAGCACCGTCATTATTGCAACTATCACTGTCGCGTACGAATATTGAATGTTGTTCATTTCTCTTGGTACTCAGGGCATGGAGCAGACTGCGGTGGCGTTTGGTAGGGATGCTGCACGTTGTCAATAGCGCCAGTAAAAAATGTGTCGGGTTGAAGGTAAGATCAGCTGGAGCATGCGGTATCTCGACCACGAGTACTACCTTACCAGGCAGCTTGAGAGGCTGACTTTCCTGCCCCCACAAGCCCGAGCACCTTGCTTCAAACCATGGCGGATTATGTGCCATCCATTAGCGAAATGCAACATCAACAGCAGTTAGCGGCCTTGGTCGATGTTCTCTTTTCCCCGCACCATCGCTGTTTCGCGTAGCTACTTATTGAAGAACTGCTCCCAGCCAACCTTGTCATCTACACTGCCGACTTTTGCTCGGTATCAGCCTTTCGTTACAAAGGCTAGTCTTGCAGCTTTCACGGAATCTCGTTCTGTTTGTTTCGAGTGCAATTGTATCTACTGCTCCAGGCATTGGCGTACAAAACAATGCTGCTGTCATTTGATCTTTTGTCTTGGCCATGGGCCGACTCTGTTGTAGGTTTAAGGTCGCACTTTGAGGGGTCTGTGCTCAAAACTCTCCCATCATGCTCCTTTCTGCTTTTTGCAGCCGCAACTGTACTATACTATCGCCAGCAGCCCGCTCGAATTCGCGAGAGCAGACTGAGCTGGATCAAGCTTGTAAGTTCAGCAAAATTGCTTCATCCTCTTCGAGGTCAGTGTGCTGACATACCTTCGTTCTTCAAGGTGGTATCTTTGTCTCTTATGCTGCTTGAGCTCTGTAGCCTAACCATACGCTGCGTTTCCGCTGCCCGCACAAATACTACCTACGGGGAGGCGGCTCTCGACTTCGCTGCAGCTCTTGGAGTAGCAGCTGTGGTATATGTTGAGCATCGCCATGCAATCAAAACATCGGTATTTCTCGGCCTTTACCTCGCCGTCGGCCTCTTTACTGAAATCACGAAGAGCCGCTCAAATTTCAGGGATGGGCTTTCCAAATCTGCTTACATCGCTGTTTTCACTGCCGTCTTCAAACTGCTTCTGATTGGCCTCGAAGAAGTGCCCAAAAAGAAATTGCCAACCAACCCGGGAACTCGCCATGTATCTGATAGAGAGGTTACAAGCGGATTCTTCAGTGAGACCTTGCTGCTGTTCTTGGCCCCTTTGCTCCGCATTGGCTTTAGTGGTCCCCCTACATTGGACGACCTTGGCAATCTCGGAATCAACTTCGCTTCCCACAAAAATTGTTCGACAAGCTAGATAGAACCTGGCAATCGAATGAATGCGTTTGCAAGAGATCGCTATTTCTTGCTTGCTGCTCAGCCTGGAAGACTTCTATCTTTGCTATTCTTGTTTCACGCCTCTGTGTCACTGGTTTGACATTTGCACAGCCTTTCCTTCTGGAAGAAATAATTGACTGTGTTGACCCTCACTCAAATGCCAGCACGCAAGAGCGAATGCGACTTGTGGGGGCAACATTTTTCATCTTTTCTGGGGCTGCAGTCTGCCGCGCGCTGACCACATACTTGAAGAACCGATTGATAACACGACTGCGTGGTGGCCTCTTTTCGCACTTGCTCAACAAGTCCAGCAAAGTCGAAATACAGGAGGAGCGAAATCAAAGGACGATTGCATTGATGGATGCCGATTTTGACAATATAGTGTTCGGCCTTCCCGATTTAATTGAGATGCCGTTTACAGTTATCGACGTTGTGATTGGAATCGTCTTTTTGTTTCGTCTCATTGGTCTGTCGTGCCTGGCAATGTTGATACCTCTGATACTGAGCAATGTACTTGGCGTACTGTTTAGTAGGATTTCAGCTCCTGCTCTGAAGTTCTGGAATGATAATATCGAAGTGAGGGTAGAAAAAACATCGCAGGTACTCTCTAAACTCCCTGCGATCAAAGCTCTTGGACTTCGTCCAAAAGCCGCCCGGTTCATCCGGACTCTTCGAGCGAATGAAGCGGCCGCTTCGAAGAAGTTTATTCTGATTCGAGCTATCTCCATTGGAATTGCAGTTGTATTGGACTTGTCCGCACCTGTGGTTGTGGTAGCTGCCGCATTGTTCTCCTCGGCTTTAGGAGAGACGATATCAGCGAAGCAAATGTATCCCACACTTGGTATCATTGCGTTGATCGCGGGGCCGCTCGCAGCACTTCTCAAAGCATATCATTTGACTGTGACTATGCTTGCTTACTTCCGAAGAATTGAGGCTGTGTTGCTATTGGACAATCACCAGGACCCAAGAATCTCAACCAGTGCAGACATTAAGGTTGCTTGCAGCCAGTGCAGCCAGAGGAATCAGCACGGGGAGGCCTCTCAAGCCTTACGAGAGAAACTCGGGAAAGATACTGGTCACATCTTACGTTTTGAAAATGTGTCCATTACTCCCCATGGCTCTGATACACCTGTACTCAAATCCATCGACCTCATTATCGATGCAGGCTCAATGAATGGGGTTTTTGGGCATACAAGTTCAGTCAAATCCACCTTCTTGGAAAGCATTCTCGGCGAGGCCAAGATCACTGAGGGTCGCCTTTACATCGATGACATGACTGTTGCGGTCTGTGCCCAACAGGTCTGGCTGCCAAACACCACATTTCGCGACTGCATCATTGGCAACTGCGAATATGATCCTGTTTGGTTCAATTCCGTAATCGTACGATGCAGATTACAGCAAGATCTTGCAACTTTGCCAAATGGAGAAAATCATCGTGTTGGCATCAATGGTGCCGCACTGAGTGACAGCCAACGCCAACGGGTCGGTATCGCAAGAACTGTTTATTGCCGAGCAAGAACAGTTATTTTCGATGATTCTTTTAGCTCACTCGATAAGACTACAGCTGTCGATATTCTAATGGGGTTATGTGGCCATGACGGGCTTCTTCGAACCTCAGGTTGTACAGTTATCATGGTTACCCACTTGCCAGAATCCCTTGAAGTGGTTGATAATCTTATTTTGATAGATAGCAACGGGACTGTTTCCTGTGAGCCGCGCCTGGGTTCTAATGGAAGACCGTCCATGACTGTTTTCTTCCTCAAACGATGCCTTCTACCGCAGGAAGACGATGATGTTCGACAGGACGTGTCTGTGGAACCTCTCAAGAACTCTGGAGCACATCCACAAGTGTCTGACCGTGGTCAAAAGCAGCGACAGTGTAATCCGAAGGATCCACAGCAAAGTGATCTTCGGCTTTATCTTCTTTGGGTTGATGCGATCGGGCGCATATCAACAGGCATTTGGGTGTCTCTGATACTGCTGATGGGTATAAACGAGGTATTTACGCATATTTACGTCAGGATTTGGATCGCGACTGCCCCAGGGAACCCCCTTTTCATTATCGGATACGGTCTGGTTGCTTTGTCTTCCGGTATGCTATGTGCTTCTTGCCTGCTCATGAACTATGTTCTGCTGTCGCCACATAACTCCAACAGTCTACACGACCAGTTGACAGCAACTGTCACGGGATCAACCGTCGGGTTTTTGAATCGCGTCAACTCGAATTTATTGTTGGACCTATACAGCCAAGACATGGACCTCGTCACAAAGCGTATCCCCCAAGCGCTCTATGCGACTCTGTACTGTGGGACAACAAGTTTGGTTCAGATTGGAATCATCCTGTCGGCCGCAACATATATGACCGCAATCCTCCCGTGGATATTTGGCGCTATGTTCATGATACAACGCCACTACTTGCGCAGCTTGCGTCAACTCCAACTGCTTCAGATTGAGACACATGCGGCTCTCATCAAAGAATTTCGCGAGGCCATCGCCGGCCTTGTGTACATACGCGCGTTTAAATACCAAGAACACGGCTTTCGCCGCAGCTTGCGATTACTGGACGAAGCACAGAAACCGTTTTATCTCTTGTTATGTTCGCAAGCATTCCTTGCGCTTACGCTGCATCTCCTCACTTCCGTCATTGCGGCTGTTCTTGCAACGGTTACTCTATTCGCACGCAGCTCGTCACAAAATGCAACCGGCTTGGCATTTTTGGTGCTAATTAACATTGGAACAAGTTTCACTCGATTTCTGACATTTTGGGCCATGTCAGAATCCCGCATCGGCTCTCTCTCTAGATTGCACAACTTCATTGAGCAGACCCCCCAAGAGACGTGCCATGAAGATGCTGTGGATCTCCCACCAAACTGGCCACCAACTGGTGTGATCGAGATCAGTAATGTTTGCGCCGGATATAGGGTGACGAAGAATGGTCCCGACGAATACGCTCTCCACGACGTATGCTTGGTCATCGAACCAGGGAAGAAAACCGGGATTACGGGGAGAGTTGGCAGTGGTAAGTCGGCATTGATACTGACACTTCTTGGCTTTCTTGAGTATGAAGGGTCTATCCGCATTGACGGGGTGGATATCAGGAAAGCCCATCCCGACCAACTTCGCTCCCGAATCATCACGATCTCCCAAGATGTTGTGGAATTTGAAGGTACTATTCGAGATAATCTCCTTCCTTACGATGAATTAGAGGACCCGACCGATGGTGCTGTGGAGGCCATCTCCCAAAAAGAGGCCGAAAGGAGGGACTCGATAGTCCTGCAGACTCTTGATCGCCTAAATATTTGGGAGAAATTGGTGAAACACGGCGGCCTGGACGCCAAATTAGAGACGGTGGGTTTCTCTCAAGAAGAGAAGCAGTTGATGTCCATTGCAAGAGCGGTTGTGCGTCGACGTCTGACCGGTAGCCGTCTCCTTCTGGTTGACGAAACTACGGCCAGTGTTGACAGCTGGAGAGACCGAAAAGTGCGTGAGATGATCAAAGAGTACTTCAGAGGTTGCACTATCATCGTGGTGGCGCAAAGAACAGAGTCGATCGCCGATTCCAATCAGACTGTTCACATGGCAGAGGGCCGCATCGAGTTAGTGCAGAACCATTGGTAAGCCTCACATTCGCCTTCGCACTGAGGTTCTATCCGTGTATATACAGAGAGACGATGGCGTGGGGAAACTCGTTAAAAATAGTCGACCTTCATAACAAAGTTTCAGCTCATTTTCTTTCATCTGTTCTCATCTCATCTTTGTGCACTGCCGCTGCTGCTCTTAGAATTCAAGCCATCCGCTAACAAAAGCGATGGGCGATTGACGCGGCACAAAGATCAGAAACAGTAGTCAAACCTAAACTGCCAAATCGTGCAATGATCTGGTCGAGAGACGAAGGAGAACTCAATTGTACGTGGCTTGATTGACACGTTTTTCCGGCGGTCATCTAAAACCCAGGGCGTCCTAGCTTATCCGGGATGAAAGAAAGGCTGATTTCGTATCGTCCTGAATTGTCGTTCGTAGGCACCGGGAATCGCGCCCACAGGGTTTGTTGGATCAGCGAAGGGCCACAGTTCAACAAACGCACGGCCCTGGGTTCGCGCTTGGCTGTGCAGAAGGCTTAACAATTGTGCCAAAGAGAAGCTGCCGAAGGGTAGCAATCGTGCACTAACAGCGACGAGTTCTTGTATCGCGACCTGCTGGCCGGTATCCTGATCTGCGGCCACTTGGCCCGGCTACGCTCTGCACTGGCGGTGACATCTCGATCTTCAAGGTTCGTCAAGCAGTTCTCATTGAGTACCCCAAACTCAAAAGATCTCTCTTGGAACATGACTTGAGGGCTGTGCAAACGAACTAGAACTCTCCATTCTAGGGAGGGTGCGGAGTGCCTTGGTGCCTTGTTTTAGCGACCTAGGGCCACTAAGGTTTAGTCAAGAGCTCTAATTCCAGGGCTCCGTCGCCTGGCATGGGATACCCTAATTGTCAGACCCCAGCTACGCTAGTGGAACCCTCCTAATACATCATCAGCACTCACACTAATCGCCCGGATGGTGTCCATACGAGATGAGCCAGGATCACTGTAGAGACTGCCAGCTATATTATTGTAGAAGCCTTGTCATTTGTCTCGCTAACAGAGACTACCACGCTCAATCACCTCCAGTGTCTACGCTCGTGTTGAGATGACAAAGTCTACTATTTTGAAGCATTGCGTAAATCGTTGTATTTTAAGAAAGTATGATGCATGACGAGCCACTTTGGCCCTCATCCGACTTGCCTCAGTTGATCCCCCACCACAGTTCGCATTGCTCCGGGATTTATCTTCTAAGGAAAGGGTATTGAGTAGGTGCCATAACCTTAATATCATTCGACCGAGGAATTCAAACGCAGATATAGCTTGCAAAGCCAGATCTGAAGCTCTTAGGGTGTTGCTCAACCAGGAGGGAATACAAGGTAGTATATATATAACACGGGGCTGAGATCGACCTCGTTGCAACCATGCCCTGGCCATGTGCTTCGAAAACCCAAGTAGCAGAATTCTTGCTCGCATAATATTTCTCAGCCGTGTTTACGAACCTGCTCAAAGCAGTCCTATCTGTGGCCGCGACTGGTGTTGCGGCTGCGCAGCGAGGTTGCAACGCTGACAACTGTCTGCGTGCCATGAGAGCAAACCATATTGACGGTCGACTTGATGACTCTCTGGCGTTTTGCGCCCAGTTCACTGCGCCAGAATGCGAATCTGTTCCTATTCTTAGCTACGCGTCCGAAGGGTACAAAAATGGTAATCGTATCACTGAGCGCGTTTCCAGTGCGTGCTCTTGCTTAGGCACTGGCCAGCACCGGGCCAAAACTTGTTAATCGCACCAAGCTAAGGGTCCATAACCCGTCGATTCCCGTACGGTCATATGGAGCGCACATAATACTCTCGGGTCATGAATTGTAACACCTTTTTTTATAAAAAAAAAATAGAAACAAAGATGCAAAAATGGGAGAATCATCCAGCAACTCGGGCCAGTAGTGGCGCAGGGCATTGCAGGGCTCTGGAACGCTGGCACGATAGCTCCACTGAAGGATCAGAACTAGCCGGGGCCATGTACCTGAAGGGAGGGATGTTAGCTGTTACCGCTCCTCATGGTGCCAATAATGCTGACACTTGATCATGTAGTGATGTAGAGTCGACAGACTTTACGTTTCAAACTTCCAGGCGAAGCTAGGCACAGCCGTCTAGACTCCTATTAGCTCACTAGCCCGTCACAAATCTAGCTATGGCGTGGGAAGCGCAAGATGCCTCAGAATGCCCAAGACGGCATACGCCCGCTTGCGGATGTTGCTGTACTTGTATACCTCGTTGTTGCACAAGCACAGCCTCTGGGCTTGCGAGTGTTCGCCAGTAGCAATTCACCGGATCGACGCGGCGAGTTATATCCCAACTACACTTTTATTCATCCCAGGCAGCTGTGCCAAAGGTGACTGTGCAACAGCTGCATGGTTAATTTATGCCGCTTGGCAGCAGACCTGTTCAAGCACAACACAACTGCAGAAAACTCAAAAGCAAAAATTGTATTGAATTGTTCAGCCGACTTCCATGGGCTACGAACTTCCACTCCTAGCGAATTGGGCGCGCGTATTTGCCACTGTTCCCGAAGCAATGGGCTACCTCGGACCGGGCGTATGCCTGGAAGGGTTTGCCGCGAGCCTCGTATCTCTCTCATTCCCAATTCCTAGGCAGGACCGAGCTTTGGCCCAAAAAGCTGTTGCATCCGGCCAATCATCGCCTTCTATGCCAAGACAAGCAACGGAGATCTGCGTATGCCACCGAGGTTAATCCGAAGACTTGATCCTTCGGCGCAGTAGGAGCAGCATCCTGCCAACACTGTCAGCATCGACTAGATTGTCTATACCTTTACGTTACGTTGCCACTCCACAAATCCCAAAGGAATCTGAACTTCCAGCTTCCTTTCAGCGGTGCGTTGCGTTTCAATTCGATTGGTAGCACTATTTCTATCTCGGTTAGCACCAAAACAAGCCCGAGCCTGTTGCTCGACGACTCCATGGCGCCGTTCGTATAAATACCATACTTGACTTCCATCTCCAACCTCAAATCTGTACCTTCATCTGCACCAAAAGTTCGCAAAATAACCACAGTCAAGAAATTTACCCTCTATACAAAATGTTCAAGCAAATCACCCTCCTTGCTGTCGCCGGCCTCGCCAGCGCTTCCGCCACGGCTGCTCACTACAGCACCCCTTGGGCCTCCGTCTATAACAACTGCAAGTTTGATGTGACCGTCTTTGACGTTACCTCCACCGTCTCCGACGGCCAACTTCTTCGCGCAGGCACTGTCCAGTCCTACGGCTACCCCAAGCAGGGCGATCCCACCAACGCCCTCAAGATCACGCGCAGCCCTGATGGCCTGGCCCAGGGCGAGCCCCAGCTCGTCTTCTCCTTCTCCATCAACGACGGCAAGGTCAGCTACGATCTCAGCGAAGCCTATGGTGATGCTTTCAAGGGCTTCAAGATTGAGGCTTCTGCCAACGACGCCAGCTGCCCCAAGATCCAGTGGGAGAACGGCACCCCACCTGGCGGCGATAACCCCGCCGCCACCTGCTCTGCGGATGTTGCCATCGCCGTTGGCCTCTGCCTTTGAGTATTGGATCAACTAGCCAATTTTCACATTGGATTGCGTCAGTAAATTGCTAACCGTCGGATTTCTCAGAGCTGTGGCTCGTCAAGCTCAATGTCTCAGCATGAAAGGAGCAAGAAACGATTTGGCTCGCAACTACAATCTTGTATATAATTCCGATCGTATATAGTCTAACATGATCCTCAAATGTACTTCTCACAATGTATAATTGATAGCTCGCAGAGTTTCAACGATTGTAGTGTACGAGCCCCTCTCACGATAAGTATGCTCGGCCTCGAATCCGTCGCTCGCCTATTGAGGAAACGTCCTGCCTCCCTTAAAAAATGAATCAATGAAAGTTGAGGCGAAAACCCGTGCTCATGAAACCCGGTAACAACCCATTCAATTCTCTCTTCCTTCCCAAAGCGCCTTGAATCTTCCATTTTCCTTTCTCAATAGCTCAGTAGGCGAACCAAACTCCGCAATCGCGCCACGATCAAGAAGCAGTATCTGGTCAAAGCTGGTCACAGTGTTGAGGCGGTGGACAACTGAAATGACTGTGTGCTGTGAGAAATGTTCTTCTAGCACCTTGACCATCAACTCTTCATTCTGCTTGTCGACGGAACTCATGGCTTCGTCAAGAATGAGGATTGAGCTGGAGTCCTTCTTCGCAAGTGCGCGCGCCAGACAAATCAACTGCTTTTGGCCGTGCGACAGTTGGAAATCTGATATCTGGCTATCCAACCCTCCTTGTTTTTGGAGCTCTTTCCAGAGTTTCACTGTCTCTAAACAACTGACGAGCGCCTCATCGTCCGCGGGTGTGATCTGAGCAAGGTCACTCCCAGGTAGAAGATTGAAGCGAAGAGTTCCTGGTAGGAGAATGGGCTCTTGTGGCACTGCAATCATCTTCGATCGCAACACAGTCTGCGGAATAGCCGATATATCGATACCATCGATCGATATTGATCCACTTTCGAGATCGAGCATCCGGAAAAGCGCCAGGAGCAAGGATGATTTACCGCTTCCGGTGCGACCACAGATGGCAACTTTCTGGCCCGACTGAATCTGTAAATCTATACTGTCAAGGGCTTGAACTGTTTCGTTTTCCCTAGCTCCCTTGTACGACGCTGAGATCGATTTAATGCGCAGCGTTCCATTACGTGGCCAGGTCGTTGGTAAAGACACGGCCGGATTCGGAGCAGACTCTTGAGGTGTTGCGCGCTCAAAGGTTCGAAGTCTTTCAGCCGCTCCTAGAGATGTTTCCAGATTCGTCCATGACAAAACGAGGAAAGACAGAGCACCACTGACTGCCAACAAATTCGTCAGGGATAATGCGATACCACCTGCACTCGTCGAGGATGGGAGAGCAACGCAAGTGGTAATGAGCAAAACGCTGACGGCAGATACAAAGAGACCCATGACAAGTTCTAGCCAAACCTGAATAATCTTCAGGAGATAAAACGGCTTCAATGTTTGGTCCAAATGATCTAAGCCATCTGCCCGGAGCGCTTCTTGCCAGCCGAATGCTTGAATGGTCGCCGTGCCATCGATTACCTCAATGAGATGTGTGTTCAAGGGTGCTGAGGACTGCAAATCCAGGTAACGAAGCTGGCGAGATGTGTTCAAATAGAACTTCTGAAGCAAATACACAAAGAACATCATGGGTATGATCACCATGCCCATGTAAGCGGAGCCAAACATGACCAACCCGATGGATCGCAATAAAGTGAGGGCGGCTGTCCCAGAATCGATTAGACAAATTTGAAGCCTTTATGGTAAGTTGGAAGGATCGCGTATTGACTCACCCAGAAAAGAAACAAACATTGACATTGGCAGCTCCACATCCACCTGCTGAATATCTCTACTGAAACTGTTGTCAAGATTAGCCATTGCCTGCCGCCAACGGAAAGCGAATGCTGGTACATACCGATTCACAAGATCGCCAGGAGGTGTTGCGACGAAGAACGATAGAGGTGCGCTGCCATATTGTTAGACGTCGTCTGCGAGATGATTGAGTCAACTCACCTCATGGTAGTGCTTAGGAGTCGCGAATGCAAAACGCGGAGGCCCTTTGGCGCAAAAATCACCATGCAATAGCTGAGATCAATTAACTTCCGTAGAAAAGCGTCTCTTTCCTAGTCGTGGCACAACTTACAACACTGCAATGAAGACTGAAATGATCTTTCCGAGGCTCAGCACAGCAAATACCCAAAAGTAGAGCGAGGTTTGGACTTTTTCCATTGACTCGTTCGCCTCGGTCCACCACATCAGCCATATTTCTGTACCACATCAGCAAAATACCCGAAAGTCGATGGTACACACAAACTTACGTGGCAAAATCGGCCAACCAGCACATAGTAAGGCAGTTCCAAGGAAGCCAAATATACTGTCCCACCCAATGGTCTTCCAATAGTAGAGATAAAGAGAAAGATCGCCACTTTTGCGGAGCAAATCAGCCTCTGCGTCATCAACTTTGTCGATGTCCTCGTCTTTAATTTTTGCAGTGGGAGAGTTATCAGTGTCCTCGGGCGAGGCAGTTTCGTCATCGTCGCCATGGTTTGCAGCTATCAAGTCGCGGATATTTGATCTTTCCACCAGCTCTTCCATAGTGCCTTGTGAGATTGAACCAGCGCCATTTGCGCCAAGCAGAATAACGCTATCAGGACTATCCACCAAATGTACTGTGGATCGAGGCATTAGCGTCGTTTGCATGATACATTGCAATGCCACTTACATGCATGCGTCGCGAGGACGACCGTGATATTATTTTGCCGCAGTAGACCAGAAGGCCCAAAGACCTCCTTCCAAACAAACCGCTGGGTTGTCCAGTCGAGACCACTCAAGACGTCGTCGACAAAGATAATGTGCTTACGTGAAAATATAGCGCGCGCCAAAGACTAGAACCAAGTTAGCATCTGCTTGTGGAGAGTTTAGAAGACTCATTTACAATTCTCTGTTTTTGGCCGCCACTGAGCGAAACGCCTTTGCTGCCGATGGGCGTTCCATCGCCTCGAGGAAGGTCGCTAAAGTCGCGGTCCAAGCCACAGGCGGTGACAACAGTTCTGTACCAAGCTTCGTCCATATTCGACTTGCAAATGATGTTTTCCTTTGCCGTCCCAGTTATCAGCCATGGTATTTGTGCGCAGTAAGCCACATTCGCGGTTCGAATGCGCACATCGCCAGACAACTCGAGTTGGCCAAGAAGCGCTCTCAGCAATGTTGTTTTTCCAGTACCAACTTTACCGGCAACCACATTAAACGTTCCGGGTAGGATTTGCAAAGTCGCGTCTTGAATGAGAGGTTCTTTCCCGGCCTTGACGGAAACATTGGTTTTGTTAAGTGCAAACAGAGGCTGTCCCAGTCCAGGGAGTAGGGGCTCAGCCTCGGGGGAAGCTATTGCAGTAGAGGCTCCCAGAACAGAGACGCGGGCCTCGTAGGCGCTACAACTTTCGATAAAGTCTTGAATCCTTTCGAAGCAAGGCAATGCTGCCATCGTAAATGGAAAGGTGTGTGTCAATGTCTGCAGCGGGCCCATGATCAAGCCCAATATGCTCAGAGATGTGAACGCCTCAGAAATAGAGAGGTGGGCGCCACCACTGAATAAAATGGCAATTCCGAACGTAATCGGAGGTGCAAATGTATCTGGTATTTTCCCTGCGAAGAGTTAATCACTTTGTGACACAGCTCGGAGGCGCGAATGCTTACCAGCTACATTGAGAAGACTCAGCAGCCTACGAAACGCCAGCGACTTTGTTAGTTCATTTTCCAACAAACCCTGAATGGCAAAAGTATAAGGAACGACCACTCCTAGCATTTTCACTTCTTTCATATAGCCAAGAACCGCAGTCGTATCAGAAATACGTCGCTGGACTGCCTGCACCCATTCCATCTGTGCTGGCCCAATGCATCTTGCCATCAACCCAGTCACGAAAACACTCACTACGCGAGTCAGTGCTACACGAGAAACTGAATTCACATTTTTGGCATTTTAACTTACTGACGACCGTTAGAAGCGGCCCGAACGATCCGTAGCCAACCTGGCGTGCCAATAATCCGGTTGCAAGAATCACCTCAATGGGTGTGACCCAGAGTTCGTGGAGACTTTCGAATGCAGAAACAACACGTGTAACATCTGCAGTAACGAGAGTAAGCGTCGCAGAGCCCAGTTTTTCACCTGGCTCGAGCTGCACTGCATAATGTAAAACCGCAGAAGTGAGCGCAGAGCGCATCATGACTTTCGTTTGGGTCTTTGCCTGCTCGTAAGCGGCAGCAACCAAAGTTTGGGTGAGGAAGATGAGTGCCGTAGCGAGGACGAGAGAGTATCCAGTCTCTTTTCTATAATCAGAATTCTGGATCGTGCTATAGTCGGCAACGTAGGATATGACGCGCGCAACAAAGAACGGTATGACAAGCTTGCAACAAGAAAGCATGACTCGTGGAATTGCTCCCGCGATCAGAGTAGACTTGGAGGTGCGAATGAGCGCCCAGAGTAGAGCATTCTTACCCGAGTCCCTGCATCTTTCCCACTCTTGCAAAATCTTCGGAAGTATTTGCTTCGAGCGAAATTTCGGTTCCATCTCTGGCAGTTCGGACAACTTCAAGAAAGCCACATATCCCTTCCAGAGGATAGCGTTTACCCACCATAAGACTGCATTACTCACCGGGCTGCTAGTTGCTTCTTGTCCAAACGTCTTCCAGTCTCGAGTCAAGATATCCCGTTTGTTTTGAATTTCGAGGAAAATGATGATTACTTTGACACCGAGGGCTGAAGTAAAAATAGACGCGAGAGTCTCAACACTTCCAACTAGCCACAGAGTGCGACACCTGACAATGTCAAAGAGTACAGAGCAGATAAGGTAGACGGCTATCAGCGTGGACGGTTTGACAGCCCGAAAATGCTCAAATCTAGACAGCAGCGTGAGGCAGAATGCATCTGCGATGGCAAGTCCGGCAGCGACAATGGCCTCCCTCTGAGATGGCAGGGCGTCACCCAATTGCAATATTCGACCGAGAAACACAGCTTGCAAAGCAACAAAGGCCAAACAAGCAGCCTGAAATATCAGCACCACTAGCAAATAGCCATCGATCGCGGTTCACTGCTTTGCTGCAGCCCTGACTTACCAGCTTGAGGTGGGCAATGTTTGAAGTCTTGACTTTACGCTTCTGTGAAATCAGCTGTGTCACTCGAATGAGTGAAAAGGAGAGAAAAACCAGCGATGGCACAATGGCGAAAAATGTTTGCTCAAAAAGGAATGTAAATCCAAAGCGACCGTTGCGACAGCCAATAGCCCACGGGCCAAACGTATCGTCACAGCTAGCGAACTTGGTGGCTCTCCGCACCTGCACGCCGCTTCCGCCTCCTCCACCAAGTGCGGGCTGCAAATAGGCGCTACTTTCGAATGATATCATTGTTGGCGACAGAACAAATCAGCATTACTCTTGAATTGCGTATTCTACCGACCAATGGAGTTGCGATACAGTTGACATTTATTTACCATTTTCCGTACTAATGCCCCCGGCGGCCTGACTCACTCACCGTTCCAAATGTCTCCGAGCCTTGCGCATGGATTTTGCAGAAGAGGGAAATTTACCCGCTACCACCAATCGGTCGAAAAGTCACCGAGATTGAGATCCATTTCTCTATGCATGTCAACAAGCTTTGATTAACAAATGCTGAGCGCACAGAAACATGTGCAATGTTTCTGTCTTTTTCTAGTCACTAGCGCTACGAGTATTACTTCGGTTGCTGAAGAACGGCAGCTAACACAGTGCCTGGTACTATGTGGACTGAGGGCAATGGCGTACTGGCGTTACCTGTTCGGTGGCCAGCCTCGTCGATTATCCGTCCTGTAAACAGCTTGCCACATTGGCACGTCCGCATCTACGCAGGTCTCTCGACGCGGTGGCTGCAAAGTATCGGGCTTGCATCGGGCGCGTGGGGAAACTCAAGCGCAGGCCAAAGAGAAATGACGATGTAAGGGCACAGTGGCGCTGATAACAATCAGACTTGGCAGGCGATATGTCACTGGCAGGGGCACGACGGGTCCTGCGGCGCGCCAATCTGCTGCGCTTAAATTGGGCCATCGCGCGGGTGGAACTGGCAGGCCATCGCAGATAATGACAGTACAACAGGTAGCTTGTGCTTGAGATTGTACCTATACCGTTTCCAAAATATTTCGGGAGCGTTGAGACTAGTTGTGCGCGGGCGAACTATTTTGCTAGCGCGTCGATTTGGTTGTGGGCAGCGAATGACAACAGGCCCGAATTCCGGTTAAAAGATGACGCTACATGTTTTCGTCCCTTTTCGTTTCTGTGCTTCTATTCCTCCCAAACAGAGCAAAATTGTCGTCAACCTGATTAGGATACCGTCGCCTTATCTAGTTCGTCTCGCACGGCGCGCATACCCGGCAAGGTACGGTTTTAAGATTGAAAGAAAGCCAGGTTGGGTCAAAAAGACTCTTATTAAATCACGCAGAGCATACGAGTCTACATATAGCAGTACGTCAGGCGCGTAAGTAGTTGAGAATAATGTTACAATTGAAATTTAGACATAAAAGCTAGTAATGCTCTACCAAGACATGGTGTGTGATAAGCACGCGGTCAACGCTGCTAAAAAAAAAAACAGATGAGTTCGGTGTTGAGTAATATTCTCAAACACCCACTACCTCGTGGTAACTGCTTGTTCAAACTGTCTACTCAGTTTGACGGCACTCATGTCAACGTGAGTATAGAATAGATCCGCGACCCATAGTAGAATCAAATACGAAATTCCGTTTCCGGCAAAAACGGCAACATTGTAGCGAAAGTCCGTGTCCGAGCCAATGATGCGCCAGAGCGCCGGCACCACCGCAAAGCTGACCATGTGCAGGACGGGGCCGTGCACAATGTACAGCGAGAAGCTGATGGAGCCCAGATACTGCGAGAGGCTCGACGTGAAGGGCTTCTGCAGCGTCTTGGACTGCGAGAGGGTGTAGACTGCCAGAATGGCGCCGACGCCGTGAATAAAGCGCATCGGCTGGTCGCTGAGACTCGAAGGCACAGCCTTGAGAATGAGTCGATACCCCGGGGAGCGATCAATGGCTTCCGAAGGACACGACAGAAGGAAAAGGGACGCAAACGTGAGAAGAGCTAAGCGAAGGTATCTCGGCCTCTTCTCCTGCAACGGCAAGCCGGTGGTTGGTTTCTCGGCGACGGCGACGGTCGGCAGAGACCCCAGAATGGGACTGCTGCTGCCCGACTGCGGTCGCATCATGTCCAGCTCCGCGAGGCCAGCGCCGGCCAGATACAGCGCCATCTCCCACTTGCCCAGGCCGACCGTGTACGCGGCCACGAGCGTCAGAATCATCAACCGTGCTCGGGTGGTGCAGCGAGCAAGCATGAGCAGGACGATGACAACAACGAGCCCGGCGCGGAGCTCCGTCGGCACCGTCCACAGGTGCGTGTCGTAGTTTGAAAAGTACGGCTGGGCCGAGAGGTCAAACTGCTTGGCCATCTCGCGGCACCAGTTGTACAGCTCGGCGGCGAGCGTCGCGTGGCGGGGCGGGAACCCGTCGGTGAAGCGGATGCGGTCGAGGTTGGCGCGGGCAGGCTCCCAGAGGCCCGCGTAGACGGTGAGGGCGACGGCGAGGGTCGACGCCAGCGGCGGCAGGCACAGCCGGACGACGCGACGCAGCAGGCTCGAGCTCAGCGCGGGCGCGAGGTCAGCCAGGTTGCCGGCGCGGATGAGCGACAGAGGCTTGAGGGCGTTGACGTAGCCGCCGAGGACGAAGAACATGGAGACCATGCCATGACCCGAGTAGAGCAGGCGCACGACGGGGAGCTGCAGCGGGTTCAGGTTGCGCCCGTCGAGGCCGTAGCTGAAGAAGACAATGTCGGAGCTGTAGATGAGCGACGTGTGGAAGATGACGACAATGAGGGCCGCGTAGCCACGCAGGCCGTCAATGTAGGATGTCGACGTGAGCCGGGGCTGGCTCAGCCGTTTGGCGTGCGTCGACGAGAGGAAGCTTGGTGTTAGATAGCCGAGGATCGTGGCCAAGCGTACAGGCTTCCGCATGATGTCGTTGATATGCCAAAAAAAACAAGGTCTCTCTGCAGACAAGAAAGAAACACCGAGGATCGATCAACGAGTTCCTACGGGTGGTCGGAAGTAAAGGAGCGTGGAGGTTGAGAAACGTTTGTGCTAGGACTTGGTCATGGTCTGAAAGGAAAATCTACAAGTCAGAGATGACGCCGACAACAGCCGGCAAGAAAACAAACACTGAATTACAACAATGCCCAAAGCTTCTTGCTCTTCTCTTTGCTGCACAGACCACGTGGATGGTCTGCATTTACCACATTAAAGTTTTGTCAACGCTCTTTTGCCAAGTTGGGTCTAGGAGGTATTACGACCGGCCACTACGCAAGGGTTCCAAATCTATTACTGGGTAAAAAAGGCTTGTATGCGAGCTAGTTTTTGCAGGCCTGCCCGTGGTGGGGATGGGACGCAGAATCGACAAATGACGGCACGCAAACGTAGGAAGAGGGAATGAAATCTAACCTCTTTTCCTGGTCACGTCCGACGCCGTGGCGTCTCTCTTGCTCGCACCGAACAGCTCGTTCGACTCATGTACCCGCTCGTCGCGCCATGCTCGGAATGCCGTCGTAGTTACTGAAGACGGCCTGGACGGCATCGGGGCGGATCCTCTTTTTAAAATCAGTAGCGCGAGAAGTAAAGGCCCCCCAAGGGTCGTGTGCGGCCTTTCTGAATCCGTCTACGACAAACATAGGACGCACCAATAAGCCATCCTCGCAGCCTTGTCTTCCTCCCCCAGAGCGACACGCTGACAACTGCCCGTCTGGGCCTGTCTGTGTCACGCTCGCATGCAGCCAGAGCGGCTGGATGCACGTTTTTGTCGGCATCGTCCCAAATGGTTCTCGACCATTTGGACGCCTCCTTCTTCGTTGACGACGCCACCATCACTTGGGCCAGTCCCACAACAGCACTGCCGTTCTACCCACTTCAGATGGCGCGTCGCCCACATATACAAGCGGCTCCAGATTGCTCCTCAGGGGAAGAGCAACGGTCTATCACCCTCTGTTGCGTGGTTGTTCAGATGTCGATCGCAGAAAACCCATGCAGTCTGGAGTAAGCAACTCCATATGCCCCATAACAAAGAGAAAGGGGTAAAAGGGTGAAATGGCACAAGGGCACTTCTGAGATGTCGGCGCCAACTCAAAGCGCATCACCAACTCAAATAAACAGTTTTCCAACCAGGAATTGGCCCGCCTCACGCCATCACAAAATTTCAAGGGTCTTCCTGGTCTTGGATGTCACATTATTACAACGCTGGTCTAGAGTCTAGACATAGTTAGCAGTGGAACGTACCTACAAGCGCCACCGCGAATCAGGGGTTTATGAGGCCCACTCCTCCTTTGCAATTGTCTCAAGTCTCGCTGACAAGCTTGTTCACTGCAAACTACCACGTACCATTCCTCTGCCATGTGATATCATCTTTTTTCCAAGATTGCAAAAGGTGTCAAAAGTGTTTTTTATTGACGTGGTGTCTCAGACGGAACCATCATCTATCCAAAGAAATCAAAACTTTGAAGAACGTGCAAATAAATAAAAAGGTTAACAAGAGTTACTCCCAACACCAAAAGGGGCGCCCAGTTGAAGAATATCCCCCCCCCTACGCCTAGCCATTTGTCACATTAATCTCGTACCCTACCAATACCTCGGTGCTCGTGCCATTCCAGCCTCTGGTGCCCGCCGCGCTAAGCATGAAGCGACTCGTCGGGTCAATGTACAGGCTCGAGATGACGCCCGCGCGGGGAGGCCCGGGGATGATGAGGAACGGCACCGTCGAGTGCTTGAACGCTCTCCGATCGTGAAGATCATATAGACGCATAATGTCATGCGAGGCGCTGTTTGTTGGTCTCCTGTTAGCATCGTCTTTCAGTTTTGTGACTACCACAAGCCAATGACTTACCAGACGAGATGTCGTCCATTCACCATGGGCTTCACCGCGCTGACCGCGCCGCTGCCCGCGGGAAACTTGAGCACCCGCTCCGGCTCCCAGCCGCGCTTGGCCCTGCGCACGTCAAACTCCTCCACGGTGCCGTTGCGCCGGCCCGCGTAAATCATGTTGCCGTCGGGGCTCCAGCACGCGCTCATGCACCACGGCGGCACGCCGGCTCGCGGGCTGATGCGCGCCACCGGGTTTGGCACGCGACGGTCCCAGATCCGAATCGTTCCGTCCATGGCGGACGCGAGAAACGTCGTCGTCGACGTCTGCGACTGGTCGCGCTGCTTGCCGGCCGCCGCGTCCGAGACCAGGACGGGCGATCTCGGCGCGTCGGCGTCGGCGGCGCCGTCGCCAGCGGGCTCGGTGCCTGGTAGGGTATCTGTTTGCGTGGGCTGCGTCGCGCTGGCATCCGTGGCCTCTTCGGTCTTCGGCGCCGAATCTGTTTGCGTATTGTTCTGCGTAGGCTCCGGTTTTTGCTCCTCCTCGCCTTCTTGCTTCACCGACTGAGGGTCAACGTCCATGGCGTCACCCTCTGGCGCCGAGGCTTCAGGCGCCGCAGCTTCGTCCGCCGGCTTATCCTTTTCCATATCCATGCCCGCCATAGCCATGTCTGCAGAGTGATCCATGCCGCCTTCTTGCTCCGTCATCATGCCCATGCCACCGCCGTACTCGTCGTCGTCTTGTCCAAAGGGCTGCTCGCCCGCCGTCTCGCCAAATAGACTGCCTGCGTCACTCCCGCCAAATAAGCTTTCATGCGCCGGCGACGCAGCAGCTTCCTGGCCCGCGTCGTTCTCTTGCGACTCGTCTTTGGGCGCAGACGCGCCGTTCGTGCTGGCGAACCCATTCGTAAACGGCACGTCGCTCTTCGTCGTCAAGGTCGCGTGCGGCGGCGGCTCGTCCGCGTCCGCCGGCACTGGGTCGCCGCACTCGGGCCGCAGCTCGACCGCGGAAATTTGCCCTGCCGTGCCGGTAAATCCCCGAATCGCCTGGCCCGTGTTGAGGTCCCAGTCAAAGATGGTCTTGTCCCAGCTGCCGCTCAGCACCGTCTTCTCGTCCGGCGCCATGGTCAGGACGCTGACGGCGTTGGTGTGGCGCTGCAGGCTGCAAATCTTCTTGCCCTCGTCGTGCCGCACGCTCTGCAGGTTGATGGCGCCTGACTCTAGGCCCGACAGCAGCCACAGCGCCGTCGACTCGACCGCGAGCGAGTACACAGGCGACAGGATCTGCTCGCTGCTGCTGGTCCCCGGCAGCGACGGCTCTTCGTTCTCCCAGTACGACATGAGGATGCCCGCCTTTGTCACGCTGTCGACGAAGGGATGCTTTTGCGCCACCGTCAACGCCAGCTTCCCGTTTATCGTGCCGGGACCGTCGTACTTTCGAATGTAGCCGTCCGAGCCGCCCGTGAACCAGTAGCGCAGGTCCGGCGTGATTGCCATGGCGTTGACGCTTGTGGACTGCGGCGCGGCCATGGTCGGCACAATATCGTAGAGGCGCGCCGTGATGTACTCGGGTCGGACAGTCGGCCGTAGCACCGAGGGAAACTGAGGACCGGGGCTGGTCGAGGTCTTTTGTATGGGCCGTTGGCTGTCTTCATTTTGTGTCCCTGTATTGTTCGCATCGTCTTGGTCGCCGTCGTCGTCGTCGTCTTCGTGGTTGTCCTCGTTGTCAGCCTCGGCAGGCTCGTCCTCCATCACCTCATCGGGCTCGTTTTCTCGCTCAGACTCTGGAGAGCTTGCTGAAAAGCGCTCCTCCTCATCCATTTTTTGTGAATATGTTGGTGTCGTAATCGTAATATGTGTTGCGGCTGATCATGCGCGCGGAGCTGCCCTTCAGATCAGGGCACCACCTTGAAGGCGGTCGCCAAGTGCTTCCGCGTGATTCGCGCTGATTTCTCCGACGGGAATAATGTCGCTTCGGTTTCGTATATATTTCTTCCGCGTTATATGCCCTCTCGGGTTCGCTGCGTGTCAATTGGTTGGATTCTGCCGTTGTTTGGAGATTCACAGATTAGGTGCGCGCGGAGGCTACCTACCTAGCACCGCCCCAGATTCAGGCTGCTTAGCAAATCACTTCAGTGACATGGGCGCCGTAGCGCATCGAGAATTAGTCGAAACAACCAAGACAAGGAAAACTATATGGATAACAGCAACAAGACAAACAACACAATTGATTTATACTGCTAATTATTCCTTTTCCATCTTCCAGCCAAAAATTTCAAGCAAAGCAATATCCATCTTTATTCGAAGCTAATCAAGTCCTCAGAATCAACACTAGCATCTTCCTCCTCTTCATACTCCTGTTGCTTGCGCAACATCTCCTCTCTCCTCCCGTTCTCAGCCATCTTCTGGAATACGGCAGTCAGAGAATTCGTTTCGGCATAGCCGTCGTCAATTAAGCAGCCACTGCTAGTCACGCAACTGTCTTGGCTAGCTGTGGTGGAAGGGGCACTGTCACCCGTGGCCTTCCATCGCGCGGGTGATGAGGCGGCGTCAACTTGGCCAAGGATCTTTTCGTCTAGTCTTGCGTCTAGCTTGTGCGTAACTGACAATGCTGCATTGCCGGACTTGTCGCTTCCAATCACGCTAGCGCTCTCGCACAGCTCTCCTCGACAGCCAGCTTCGCCGGCAACTATACTCCAGTCCTCTAGGGAGCGGACAAAAGATTTTGTGCCGTGAATGGGGCACACTAACGGGACATGGTCATGTTTGACTGACCAAAGAGCGTCAATAATAGGTGCCCAGGTCTCACTGCCTTGGATATTTGCAGCGTTGCCAAAGATGTATAATGCATTGCGAGCGCGGCTCAGTGCCACTGTGACTCGATTTTTATTGTCCAAGAAGCCAACCTTTGGTCGTTGCCCGGGCATTTGGCCCCGCACCATTGATAGGAGTATGATATCGTTCTCGCAGCCTTGAAAGCTATCAACAGTCTTGCAAATGCTTGAGCCTAGGCTGTGCACGCCGAGCTTTGACTGGATGAGTTCCTGTTGCCCAGTGTAGAAAGTTAGGATTGTCAGCTTGTCGACTGGTGTCCCGCAACGGAAGAGGTGATTTGCGAACTCGACGACCATGTCTGCTTCGCTGTTATTGGAGAAACTATGGCCAGAGCCAGAGGCGCTGGTCTGTTCTGCCCACTTGTGATCAAACCACCAGAGGGCAGGTCCTAGGCCCTTGACAGGATCTCGTTTGAGAACACTGCTGTGATCTTGTAGATTGGGATAAAATAGATTGATAAGGTATCGAATCTCTGGGATCATGCGTCGTTGTATATTAAGAACCTTAAACGGCATTCCTTGTGTGACCAATCGTTCGAAAAGGGACACATTTAGAGCGAAAATAGGGTCTGTGAGGAGCTGGTGAATGGGACGTGGTGTAAGCTGCTGGTGATCGCCAACCAAAGCAAGATGCTTGAGTGACGGGAAAAGGGCAGCAGCAATGCTTCCTTCGGTGGCTTCCGACGCTTCATCGATAATCAAGACATCCGGACCGATCACGGAGAGTAGCTGTCGATATTTTGATAGACCTGTGATTGTGCAACCCAGGATTTGTATCTGGGTCCTGGCAACGACGCGATGGTCTCGTTCAGTTTTATTTCGTTGTAATCGCTGGCATGCCGCATCGAACTTGCTGAAATACTCTTGGAGTTTTGATTTGCTCTGTCTTGACAGCTCATAGCACATATACTTGAAGAGCTCTTCCCTGTGCTGGGCCTTGACCTTGTACAAGTCGCGATTTCGGCTCAACATGCCTTCGAATCGAGCTGCCTGGGTTTCTTCGGACTGCTTTGATAGCCTTATGTACGGCCCAATAGGCTTGTCTGGGTCTAACGCCCGTTTGGCTTCCTCAACCGTGTCTGTTTTGGAACCAGGTTCGGATTTCCATTTGGCCGCAACACTTAGGTTCGGCGTTTGCGACTGTGGTATAAATGACGTCCAACCTAACCATGCCAACAAAGGGTCTGTCTCAGGCGAGGTTTCCTAGTCCTCATTCTGTAGAGAGTCTAGTTGTTGAGCTGTGATGATATTGGCATCTCTGAAGGATCTTGCATCATAATTTTGTTGTCCATGTATAGACTTTTTAAGGTGCAGTTCTAACGCCATGAGTGCTGTCTGATAGTTTTTGTACACCCCGGGAGATATTCGGATGCCAACCACGGTTCCCCTGTTGTTTCTTCTTGTGTTGAATAGCGAGTATTCTTCAATTGTCTCAGACGCTGTTCGTCCACCCAGCCGGCAGATCGCGAGACCTTTGTCTAAGCAACGCTCCAGAAGCTGATCCAGCGCATGGTTCGTTTGTGCTGCGACAATGAGAGGTTTGGTTGTAATTTTTTGACGTATTATCTCGTCGATGCTGGCAACTGTTGTAAACGTCTTGCCGGTTCCCGGGGGCCCTTGCGTGATTGACAGTTCTTGGCCCATGATGGCTTGGCAAGCTGCAAGTTGCGATTTGTCTAGAGAATTGCGCGTCTGTTGGCGTGGAATTTCTGGCTGCTGATTTTGAATCTCTTTGATGTCATTTTCCAAGACATATTTGTCGAGCAGAGACCTGTTGAAGCTGTTGGATTGCTAGTTTGGTAATCGATTCATGGATAAAACTCACTTCTCAAACGCGGCTGTTTGCAGGGCCCTCATCGTGTGACGGAAAGACTCAAAGTAGCCGTCTCTAGCCTCAAGCATGTAATATTTAATTGATGTATCGAAAATCTTTTCGGGCAAACTTGCGAAATAGAGGTCGACGCGCGGCTGGGTGTCATCGGGTTCCGGGGGGTCGGCGTCAAGGTCGGGCCAAAGGCCACCTGACAGGAACCGATACGCAATTGTTGCCACGAGGCATTTTGTTCTAAAAGAATTATCCACTGGCGAAAGCACCACCAGGGAGCCCTGGAGAAGGCGTTTCGAGTTGGCCCAGTCGATAGGCTCGGAGCCTTGCTGGTGGGGTAAGAAAGACACTCGAATCGCGGCTCCATTTGCGGTTAAGACTATGCCTTGGGTTTGGACCTAAAAAGTAAATAAACTTGATGAAAATAAAGAATTGCCTGTGTATTGTTCTCACATTTGTGTAAATGTAAGCCTGGTCGCCCTCCGGCAAGTCTGGGTTGCAAATGAAGTGCTCAACCGCAAGACGGGTGGGCTCAATCGCCTCGTATCTCTGCATTCGGTAGTGCTTCTCGAGATACTCCTCTTTTGACTTTATGTCATTGTTTTCCAGAAAGAGGAGATTAGGGGGGGATGGCGACAGGATCTCCTCCTCCGATGGAAATTCAGGCTGTTCCAGCCAGTTGTTCGCTGGCCGGGGGGGTTCTTGGTTCGCCCCCCTCGACGGGAGGAAGAACGGATCTAATTGCTGTGAGGCGGGTTAGTTTGCATTAAGCGTGCTTCAACCTGACGCGTACCAATATTCTATCCCCGGCTTCTGTGGCCATTGTGGCCCCAAAGCGACCTTTCGGATGTTGTAGCAAGGAGAAAGCTTGAAGCAAGTAGCGCGGAGCAATGTTGGAAATGGGCAAAACGAAACGAAAAAGGGCAATTGACGTAAAGTTTGATTTTTTTTCCGACTTTTGAACAGGCAGGTCATTCGAGGTTTTGGATTAAGAAGGGAGAAAGATGGGAGAAGTAAATTGACGAAAAGTCATTTATGTTGGCGAAGCCCATCGCAGGTGCCAGCTGGCACGCCCGTTTGCAAGTCGGTTGCCGGCCCGTCAGGTTTCCCTAGCGACCAAAGAACTTGCCATAAAGACTCGAATAGAGTGAAAAGGGGAATGCAAGAGATACTCTTCATATCGGTTTATTCGGAATATTGATTTCGCAGAGGCTTGTATTCGTACCTAACTAGAGCGCAGATTCTCACAGTTGATGGTGGGCGGATACTCAAGTAGGAGCTCCAGCTAACAACGAATTTGAGGCTAAGACCGCAGTTGCTGTTGTTTCTTCTGATATGCTTGTTTTTCTAAACATGGTAATCTTGACTGATTTTTTTATCATCCTCTTCCATCTCGCAAATGTTTATGTCATTGCTCCATTACCAACCATTCAGATTACCAATCCCGGCAGCCTCCCGCCTGGCTGTCGATATTCCCGTAGCGCCAGCAGACACCACCCAATCACAGCAGGACGCTGTTTCACCCTTTGCCTTCCTTGATGCTGTCAATTCCTTACACGCAACAATTATTCCCGGACACATCATCTCGCTCGCAGCCGAACGCGAGTTGCCGTTTTGGGAGGCTCGTCTCGTCGCTAGCGTGCTTGCTAGCGGCCCGTCCAAGGCTACGGGGGACTTTACAGGGGCCGGTCACTAAAGACGCCCGTGCCTTGCGCCTCGAAACTGTGCCCAATAAATGCTAGGTACTTTGCAAGGCATGAAGCCATGGGCTTGGCAACCACGCAACCGCCCTTGAAATACCTTGATTTCTCGGTTTTCTCGTATACAAGTCCACTATCTGAATACAGTGGCCAAGTGAGTCAGAGTGGGACGTGATTCAGGATGATGCATCGCCCAGTACAGACGGTAATTGTCATCAGTTCAGCTGCGCGGGGCAGAGCCTTGGTGGGGGACTCTGAAGCTTGATTGAAATAACGACGGCTCGCATTTCATTCTCCTTCTCCTAGCGAGTCAATACAATTCAAATAATTGTGTGAACAGCGCAGCGGCGCCATCTCTATTTTATTCTCTTTTCCTTGTTACGCCCATTAACGCTCCGCCCGACATCCTCGGGCCCTCCTCCCACCATGACAGAGCTCAACTACTCCCGGTACCTCGAGTCCGTTTACCCAGGCACGACATGGGAGACAAAGCGCCTCACTGGCGGCGTCGTCAACTCAACGCACCGCGCGACCAAGCTGTCCGGTGACACCGGCCCTGCCAGCCTCGTCCTCAAGCATGCCCATCCATACGTTGAGAGTGCTGGCCCGGGGCTGCAATTCTCAACGCAGCGACAGGTACGACGCTCCCGTTTGCCATGTCCAGCTTGCCGCAACTAACATGCTCCAGGCCGTAGAAGCGGCCATCCTCCGATTGTGGGATCAAGGCGGCCTTTTATTCGACTCTCGTCAATCAGCACCAGCGTGGAACACACCGCACCTTCTCCGCCATGACTGCGGCAAAGAATCCGATCTCAAGATTAGCGATTCCGAGGACGAGGCTTCTGTCCTGCTGCTCTCCGATCTTGGTCGTCTTGTTAACATTGTCGAGTTCATCAAGGCCGCCGCCAAAGACTCCAGCATTGCCACTGCCGACCAAATATCCAAGCTCGGCCACGATACTGGCTCCATCATGGCACTCGTTCACAGCCCAGCGACTGAGCGGAGAATCCAGGAGGATCCTGAAGTGTACAAGAGCCTCTCCGCCGCAGTATCCAAGAGCATCGTCTGGCAGTTTGCTGTCGCCCCGATCAAGGACCGCATCAATGACTACCCCAACTCGGAAAAGCTGTACGACGCTACTGTCGAAGAGTACGAGAATCCCAAATACACCTACCGTCCTGCCCTCAGCTTTGGCGATTTCCACCCGGGCTCGATACTTCTGGCCGATCCCAGCGCTGGTGTGAATTTGACACCAGTGTTGGTCGACTGGGAATTTGGCCGCGCGAATGGCCGCGGTGTAAACGGTGACATTGCCCAGTTCCTTTCCAGCATGCGCTGCGAAATCACCGATGCGAAGGACGATGCCACACTTTACGAACTGCTACTGCTCTACGTCAAGAGCTTCTGCTCTGCTTACAGGGAGGTGGCCCAGCTGCGCGTCAAAAAGGATCCCCTGGACAGCAACCTGCAGCACCTGCGCTCCGCATTCTCGCTGCACGGCCGAGAGGATATCAACTTGGCGCATGATCTTTACCACGCCAGCTCCCGGTCCAAGGAAATGATTGCCACTGGCGTCTGGTATCTCGAGAGAGCGGGCGACAGCGCAGACCACTTTGCCTCGGACACCAACTGGGAGGAGCTCAAAAAGGAAGAGCATGGGTTACTTCAGTCGTTATTCATCTTTGAATAGAGCAATTCACAACGAGAAGCAACATTTCCATTCACTTGGTCCGCCCCAAATGCCGTTGCCATATTCGCCCCGCCGCCAACAACTGCCAGCACGACAAAAAAGACAGCATCGCCATCCGACGAGTTCAACGAAAAAGCAAAAGAATAGGCAATGCGTGATCTGGGAATCGAACCCAGGGCTCCCCGACGTTGCTGATGGCAACGGAGAATTTTACCACTAAACCAATCACGCTTCGTTGAAGATGTCGTCCTTATCTGCCATTATACGGCCCACAAAGCATTTTACCTAACTAGGGCAAAAATGGAGCCTCCACACGTCCCACTCCAACCCACCACCAAGCCCACCATCAAGGTCCAACCCGGTACCACTATGCGGCACATATTGCGCGATATTGGAAAAATAATTGGTAGGTAAAAATGGCAAAAGAATAGACGATGCGTGATCTGGGAATCGAACCCAGGGCTCCCCGACGTTGCTGATGGCAACGGAGAATTTTACCACTAAACCAATCACGCTTCGATGTTGAAGATGGCTCTATTTGGCATCTTCAAGCTGGACGGCTAGGACTCTTCCATGGACAAGCGTATAGATCATTAAAATTCTGTCAAACGGTAACTTAAACTGGTTATAGACGTCAACTTGCGGCCAATTGACTGGAACACACTCTTGTATATTCCCACATGTTCCTTGCGACTCAGACATGACTTCGTTTCCCATTCCTGTACATCTAATACAACGCAAGTAAGGCAGAGGACGAGGCTAAGCGTGGTCGTCGTCAAATAGCTTCCCTGGACTTGAAGAAGCGGGCCTCTCGTTGTCTTTCAAGTGCGGCACAGCAGCGCGGTGGATGATGGCCGCCCACACGTTTCTGCTCTGAAGAGTCATAATACCCGTGGAGAGGCGAGACTGTAATTCATAAACCCAAATCTTCAGAAGAGTGCGAACTCTTGGCTTGAGTCAAGATATGGTCAGCAATGTCCTGTTGTCCAGAGTTCTCACAAACTTGGTCCCTGTCCTTTACAACGTGCTCATTGACCTGTCATTTTACAGGCAGCTGCAGTCCTCTGTCTGCAGAATTGTTCAATATGTACTTGATTGCATGTCTATGCCATATAACCATCCACAAGTCTTATATATACAAGGCCCTCTCAGACCAAACTCTCCCCATCCTTGCCGCTCAGCACACGCCGCCCAGAATCGACGTCGCGTCAGAGATTGGCTGGCTCCTCCAGTTGAGGTGCCCATCGGGCCGGACCTGAAAGTCGGCCACCTCCTCGAGCGGCTCCCAGACGCCCGTCGTCGGATCCTTGCGCACGGAGCGCAGCACGACGCTCGATCCGAAATCCTCAAACAAAATCTCCCTCCGCCGCAGCCGCAGCCACTGCTTGTTCTCGTCGCCCTCGGCCGCGATGGCGCGCTCAATCTCGTTGTTGCGCAGCGCAATCGCGCGGTACACGCGACTGTCCCGCAGCGCGTTGCGGATCGGATACTCGCCCAGGATGCGGATAGCGTCGGCGCGCACGGCCGGGTCGCGGCATCCAAATGCCGAGATGAAGAGCGGCCAGGTCCAGCCCGAGTCCATGGCGAAGCCGCAGTTGGGCCGCGCGCGCAGCAACGTCTCGGCCAGGACGTTGATCTCGCGGTATTGCGGCGTGAGCCCGCGCGCGGTGATGAGGCCCGAGTAGCGCGGCACCGTCGTGTAGACGTAGAGGATGAGGTACTCGATGCGCAGGTTGATGGCGTGCAGGTACGGCAGCGGCGCGGTGTGCGCGTTGCGCACGAAGCCCTGGTACAGCGGCTCGTAGGCCTCGATCCACCGCTGGATCCAGTACCGCGAGTCGGCGATGAACTTGGCGATGCTCGGGTTCTGCCGTATCGCCGCCAGCTTGACCTCGACCTCGGCCTCGGAGCGGGCCTTGGCCAGCGCCAGCTGCGCCGTCGTCGCCGTCAGCAGCGGCATGTACTGCACCATGTTCCGCTGCACCAGCGCCCAGTAGCCCGTCGTCTCCTCCATGTCTTTGAACTCGCGCGGCATGTCCTGCAGCGAGGTGATGGTCGTGCGCTTCGGTCGAAAGTAGGGCGAGTGTTTGGTAAACGGCGCGATGCCGGGTGGTCTTCGCGGAGGACCGCCGGCAGCACCAGGAGGTTGGCCAGGCGTCTGCTGCCCCGGTGGTCCGGGCGGTGTTGCTACAGAGGACGCCGGTGACGCGTGTGATCCCGGTGCGCCTGGTGATGTATTTTGCGTAAGGGGGCTGGCTAAGCTCTGGGGGCTCAGCATTCCCGTCTGCTGGCCGGGGTAGGTTTGCTGGTTGTGCGGTGTGCCCGGGTCGCTCGGCGGCGACTGCATGTGGACAGGGCGCTGCGGGCTCGACGTCGGCGACGCCAGATGTGTCTGCGGCTGCGGAGGCGGCAGCTGTCCCGGGTGCTGCGGGGGCTGAAGCGGCGGCGGCCCTGGCGGATTCTCGCCCTTGAAGAAGAACTTCTTGTACGAGCCCATGAAGGATCGTGACTGCAGCTCCAGCGGCTTGTAGCAGTCGAGAATCTCCTGCACCATGGCCGGCGGCGCCTGCGCTATTCGCACCAGATCGGGCGCCTTCGGTGTGCATCCGGCCAGCTCGTTGAGCATGCTGAATCCGTGCGTGATGTGTTTGAGCGCGGCGGGCATGTTGCCTCGCTGCGACTCGAAGCAGATGAACAGCAGCGACGACAGGAGCGCCGTCCGCAGCCCCTCCTTGGTCGGCTGCGCTTTCGACTGCAGCCGCAGCGCTTCGCAGTAAAACACCACCGCGTTGAGGTAGTGCTTGTTATCTTGCGTCAGCGCCTCGAGCGAGTTATCTGGTCCGCACGCGCGCCGCAGCGCACCGACCGCCATGGCGCCGTATCGCAGTGTCGGTTCCTCCAGCGTCAGCTGCGGCATCGTGGCCGTCCACAGCCGCGTCTGGCTAAGGCCGCCGCTGAGAAAGGAAACCGAGAGGCCCGCCCACTCGTCAAAATATGATCGCTGATCCTCGCTCGTAAATCGCAGGGTGTTGACCAGGGGTTCCGTCAGCATCAGTGGTGCCTTTTTCGTGTGAATCAGCTCGGCGTTGTCGGTCGCGCCTTTGCCATCGCCCGCGTCGGCGTACGAGTCGCAGTATCCTCGCCACTTGATACAATTCAGGCACGCCGGCCGCGTCTCGTCGCATTTTACATGTCGTTTTCTGTCGCACCGTTTAGCGCGGCGCCCCAAAACAATTCCGCGTCCATCGGTCCGCATCCGCATTGGGACAACTTACTTGCCTAGAACGCAAGCAATGTCAGCATACTCGTGACACAAATCAGCAAGTATCTTGTTTGGGCAGCTTACAGGTCGCACAGCCGGTGCGCGCTCGGGTCGAGCTCCGGCGAGTGTGTCTGGTTCTGGATTCGAGGGCGAAGCGATGCGTGCCGCCGCGCGCCGACACCGCCGCGGCACTGCTCGACTCAGCTGCCGTCGATGACCTAAATTTGTACAACACGAGAAGTCTCAGTAAACCATTCCTCCCTCTTCTCGTGCAGCATGCGCAAACGTCATTTCGCAGCGAGGTGCGTCTGGTCGGCCACCAACGGCGGCGGCGGCGGGGGGAATGTTGGGTTGCAGCGCGGACTTACCGTCCCGGAGTCGCGTTCTTGGGGCGGGCGATCGGAATCGAAAACTGAATTTCCATGGCGGCAGTCGCCTTGGGCCGGCGGTGCGCGTCGTCACTTGTCCTTTTTTTTGCTGAGCAGCGCAGCTCAGGTTTCAGATATACAGCATCCAAAGATCCAAGCAGCAGGGCGGGAGGGGCAAATGGCTTGTCACAATTGAGTTTGTCGACAACGGGTGCGGAGAGCCGGTGTTCGATTTAGCGTCGTTCGGCCGAGTGGTGTTGGCAGTGACTGAGAGGAAACTATTTCATTCGGGCGCATTTAGCGGCGGGGATTCTTTTTTTTACAACCCGCCACCTGTTTCGATTCTTGTATTCTTTTCTGTGATTGTTCGTGGCCCGTCTTTGTCAAAGGCAAGGATCAGGCTTGGAGCCGAATGGGTTTGTGGCGTCCAGGTTATCAATCGAGAAAAGGCAGACGGATGGTCCGCGCGAGAGCTCATTCCACACAGCAGCGCCAACTTGGTTCCGCCCCGAACAGTGTTCTTGTTGCCTCTGCCTTTTGGTCAAGCAGCCAGCACGGGGCCGGACCGGCATACGTCGGACGAGGGGAGAGCGACGGCGGGACGCCATGACAGCCCAACCAACCCACTAACTCGCAGTTAGCGTTGGCGGCACATCCTGGCTGATGAGGTGGGATCATGGGCGCTCCTCGGTCCCGTCCACAAGGCAGAATAACTCAGCAACACGCGCGCACGCACGCAGCGCTGGCCAATGCCTCGGTGTATCGGGTTGTGAGCCAGCGGCCGTACGCAGCCAATGGACGCCGCGCTAAACGTAGTAAATCAGCTGAGGCGAGCTCGTGAAAGCTGGCCAATTCGGGATTGGCTCCCCTCAATCATTAGCCAATTTCAAGCGACGGACTAGTAGATGTTCGGCACTTGGATCGAGACCGCCAACTGTGATGATGCAATGGTGTGTTCGGCGAGCATTCTGGATTCCCGAACCCCGGCAGGCAAAGATTGCCCGAATGGGGACGGTGGGAGGCACGGCAGCTTTGCATGACAATCTAGAGGATCATCGGTGCATTCGCCCACTCGCTAGCGCGCCACCGCGAGCTGCAAGAGTGCCTGGTAATGCGGACGTCTCCCAAGGACGGCGGGCAAAGCAAGCACTCATCAAGGTATTGTTGGGCAAAGGAAGCCTTTTTTGGTCTGTAGGGGGAAGTCAAGGGCTGACTTGACCTATCAAGAGCTACCAGCAACGGTCGCAGAAGTAAGGCTGCCTGGTGATGGCGTAGCTGTGATACTCTGATTATAATGGATTAATAGATCGGCAGCAGCGAGAAGTGCAAGCTCAGTTCGTCCGAAGCTCAGAATGGCAGCGTGAAAAGTGTATTTACGAAAAAAACAAAATTGATGCAACTTCTCGGAAGACACGGCCACTTGCTATTTTTATCAGGCTCGATATTGAGGGCAGAAAGATAATGGAGATGGACGGAAAGCTCGGAATAGGAGCGAGCGGATCGCATCTGCATCAAAGAGAAAGAAGTGTTGGGCAATAAACATATCGACCCCAAACTCTCAAGAAATTAATAAAATCCAAAATTAAAGTAACAATACCAGTGTACACATGCCTGTCATTGAGCGCGCCTCTCGGAGCTGGTCGCGCTACATCGCTACCCTATATACGCCTGAGCCAAAAATAGACGCGTTGCGCCCTCAACGCGCATCCAGCTCCCTTCCAGTCCCAGACAAGATAGCGAGCGACACTCTGCTGCCTCAATCCAACTCTGCCCGCTGTTTACTCCACCTCTTTCCAAATCGCCTGCAGGACCAAGATGCGCTGCAACTCGCTTGGCTTGAGCTGCGACGCCAGCAATCCCTCTGTGAAGCGCCCAAACAGCACCCTCGCCTCGTAGCCCGCCGACGAATCATACCAGCCGAGTGTGTCATTTCCGTACTGATAATGGTCCCGCGAACCCAGCGCCCTGCTCATGCCGTCGATGCCCTGCCACTGGACGCTCAGCTGGGCGTCAAACAGGGCCCGCCGGCGCTGCACCTCCTTGAGCTGCTTCATCGTCTCAATCTCGGAGAGCGTCTCAAAGTACGTCTTGCGGCGGTGGCGGCTGACGCCGAGAAAGTCCTCCAGCGACTTGTCAGACGCGGGCGTGCCGGGGCCACCCGCGGCGCAGACCTCCTCCCAGTAGTGCCGCATGCGCGGGGACCAGATCTGGCAGAAGCTCGTCTCGGGGATGATGCTGCCGTTGAGCTCCAGGTGCGGGCCGAGAGCGGTGTTTTTGACGTAGGTCAGGTAGCAGTCCTCGCAGAACAGCGAGTCGGAATACCCCCACCACTTGGCGTTGGCGAACCCGCCGTTGTGCGCGCAAGGGCGGACGGTCGACATGGTCCGTACGTAGTCTGCAAAGTAGCTAAAGACGCCGCGATCGACCGTCTTGCACATTTTGCTCCAGTACTGCGCGAAACGCGGGTGCGACGGATGAAAGCTGCACTTGACGGCCTCACCCGCGGGCGCTGCCGCCGGCTCCAGGAAGCCGTCGAGGCCGCGCATCCAAAAGATGCCCGCAAAGCACGCGTAGCAGAGCGCAAACCCGGGACACCCGCCGCCGGCGAGCGTCCACCAGCTGCCGCCCACAATGCCCTGCTCCGCGCACGCCGGCGCCTCGACCATGTTCTTGAGCGTCTCCTCCAGGATGCGCCAGTCCCGCTGCGCCAGGGCTCCCTCCAGGGCCGCGAGGCTGCCCAGCGACGCCAGGCTGCACGCCCACGCGGCGCCGGGCGAGGGAAACCTGTCCAGGCCGGGTGCGTATTTACGGGACCGCTCCGCAAACGGCGTGGTGGCGAGGTGGTCCCGGTAGCATGTCGCGCAGACGGGTGCCGCACGCAGGGCGCCGCGGGCGAGGTACCAGCCGCACGAGTCGGACGGCACCGGCGCGGCGCCGGCGCACGGCGGCAGCTGCAGCCTTTCGCGCGCGCCGTCGACAAAGGCCTGCCAGTCGTTGCGCTCGGCCGCAAAGGTGGCGATGCGGCCAACTGTCTCGTCTCGCATGCTGCACGTCCATGTGTGCTCTTCTGCTTTCTCCCTATCAGGCGCAAACTTGTCTTCAAACGGCGAGTCGGCGACGTATTTCTCGTAGCACGTCTCGCAGACGGTAAAGTCGGCAATCTCCCTTCCCAGCAGCCCGTACCAGGTTGTGCCCCTCGACGCCCGTGACGGCCTCTTGTCCCGGACATGGCTGAAAGCCGGCGCTCCTGGCCAGCAGGGCGCTGATTTCCACCATCGAGTTGGCTTGGACGGCCTGGGGCCATAGTATCTTTTTCACGCGCGTCACGTAAAAGTTGCACATGACGGTTGTGCCCTCGTCGATGACGAGGCTCGTCCACTTATCCGCGAGCGCGGTGTGCGCAATGTGGTCTTGGTAGCAGCGCGTGCAGGTGAGCGTCGCGCCGGCGCTCTCGGGTATGGCGGCAATGTAGTACCATTTGGAAGAATAGTTGACCGATCTGGAACCGGGGCAGAATTGCACATCGTCGGCAGGTTCGCCCGATTCGCGGACGATGCGCAGCGGGATGGGATCTGCATCGTGAGGAACCGTGGCATCGATACCAAGGCTGCCAATCTGGGCGGCGAGCGAGTCCACGCCATCTTGCAAAGCGCTGTTTACCGTTCTCGGGGTGCTTTCCGTATCATTATCTATGCGGCCCAGCTGTGCAGGTTGCTCTGTACGCTGGGCGTGAGGCGGTTCATCTCGCGATGCAACGTTTGCATCTCTTGGCGCGCTCGGCTTCGGTGGCGGTGCCGTGGCCGCCGATGCCGAGTCTACTTTCACTTGAGAGTTTTGCATTGCGGCAGACGCGAATGAATTCAAGTTTTCTTCTTACAGTCGCTCTTTTACACTCCCTCGGAGGGATATCATTTAGAAAAGAAGGCGCTAGTATAAATCTACAATGTCACATTGTCAAAGTCAAATTTCACTCTCGGGGTTTACAATATTGGACGCACGCTGCATGCTGATAAAGCGGCCAAGGCATAATTCGGGCAAGATGCAGGGCTCGCGTTGGCGACAGAATGGGCCCTTTTGGACCCTCAGCCTGTGCCGTTGTTCCGTGAGGCCTTCAGCTAGGCCTGGACCGCGGGCGCTGCTGGGTTCCTTTGCGCAGCCTTGTGCGTACATGTCGGAGATTTGATAGTTTTTTTCTTTTTAGCGGCGGTTTGGAAGGCGCAGTCGACGGTTGGATGGAAGCCATTCATTGCTACATCTGTTCTCATGCGCGGCGGGTCAAAGAGCGATCAAAGAGTTGACGTGCAGGGCATTCAAGCCAGGAGTGCCAGGGGTTGGTTATAACGGCTGGAGACCCGATACGCCCACTGACAAGGAGGGACTTTTGCTTTCAGCCCATTTCGCTCATGGGAAAGCAATGACATGGACGGTATGTAGTAAGATCTGCGCAGATTACTCGCAGCTATACAGTAACGTCGGCCACCCAACCTTCGGCCACACCCCACCTTCAGCCACACCAACGCATCTAGAGATTAAAATAAACAGCTTCATTATTAATCTAAAACAAATAAATAAATTATAATTTTAATACTATTAAATAACCTCTTTATTAGAGTCTTTATTAGGCTCTAGATTAATAATTAATTCTATATTAATACCTAATAATTACGCCTTAACCTACTACTATATA
>JARDXD010000473.1:0-15711 GCA_029218145.1 Aphanocladium album
GGCCTATCCGCCCCCTGTAGCTCCCTCCCCACCCGCACTTACGAGTCCTTTCTCGCTGTGGCGCGGCGCGCGCCCGCTTGGCTTCAACCACTTGCTGCAACCTATATCGTCAGGAGTCCGCTAAAGCTTTATTTTTTTTTTGATCCCCTACTTCAAACCCCCAATCCCCCCCACGGCCGCAATCGCTTTTGCCTTTTTCCTCACCTCGCCAAAGCTTCTTGACGCTTTGCAGCTTTCTTTCTTCTTCTTCCGTTTTCCCTGGCTTCTAGGAACTCGCCCATTCTTCTTCCTTTTCTTCTTCTAATTCCCATTTAATCAGTACCGCTCTCCACCGACAGCGCATCGTCTCTGTTACGTCTTCGCAAGCACTCCTTCGCGATTGCGCCAGCAGCCTTCCACGCATCCGAGGAGCACTACGATACCCCATCTCTACGCGAACACGATACTTGTGACTCTCTGGCCGTCGTACGAATTCAAATACAACTCGATCCTGCAACATAAATCACAATGTCCACCGAGGACAAGGTCCGCGTGTCGGGCGATGCGCCTCGCAACGGTTCGCCGGTTCTGCCAACCGTCAACCCTGCTATTGAGAAGCCTCAGCCTGCCAACAACGGCATTCACCCGGTTCTCTATGTCGTGTAGGTGCACCTTGCGCATCCTGCAGCAGAATGAATATCCAAAATCAGACTAACACGCTGTAGCACTTGGATTGGCTTCTCCTCCTCAGTTATCCTCTTCAACAAGTGGGTTCTCGATACCCTCAAGTTCCGTGCGTCTCTCCCGATCGCGATACCATCTGCGTCGCTCCGCCAAGGCTAACACATGCGCAGGCTACCCCGTCATCCTCACCACCTACCACCTGGTCTTTGCCACCGTTGTCACCCAGGCTCTCGCCCGCTGGACCACTGTCCTCGATGGTCGCAAGAACGTCAAGATGACCGGCCGGGTCTACCTCCGCGCCGTCGTCCCAATCGGTCTCTTCTTCAGTCTCAGCTTGATCTGCGGTAACCTGACATACCTCTACCTTTCCGTCGCCTTTATCCAGATGCTCAAGGCCACCACTCCCGTTGCTGTCCTTCTCGCCGGCTGGTCTCTCGGTGTCTCGTCGCCTAACCTCAAGCAGTTCCTCAACGTCTCTGCCATTGTCGTCGGTGTCATCATCGCCTCCTTTGGTGAAGTTGACTTTGTTCTCGTCGGCTTCCTCTTCCAGATGGCTGGTATTCTGTTCGAGGCTCTGCGTTTGACCATGGTCCAGCGCCTTTTGAGCTCTGCCGACTTCAAGATGGACCCTCTCGTCTCCCTCTACTACTTTGCCCCCGTTTGCGCTGCCATGAACGGTCTCGTTGCTCTGTTATGGGAGGTCCCCAAGGTCACCATGGCCGAGGTTTACCATGTCGGACTCTTTACCTTTTTCCTCAACGGTCTCTGCGCCTTTATGCTCAACGTTTCCGTTGTTTTCCTGGTAAGCAAGCAGCAGCATCTTCTCATGGCGCTTTCTCCGTACTAACACTGCGACTAGATTGGCAAGACTTCTGCCGTTGTCCTTACCCTCTGCGGTGTTCTGAAGGACATCATGCTCGTGGTCGCCTCCATGATGATCTGGGGCACTCCTGTCTCCCCTCTGCAATTCTTTGGCTATTCCGTCGCTCTCGGTGGCATGGTCTACTACAAGCTCGGCTACGACCAGATCAAGGGCTACGCCGGTGAGGCTGCTCGCCACTGGGCCGAGTTTGGAGCTCGCAAGCCTGTTCTGCGCAAGCTCAGCATCATTGTCATGGTCTTTTTCACCGTCATCCTTCTGTTTGGCGGCCTCGCCCCTTCGTACGCCGCTGACTACAGCCCCTCCAAGGTTGTTGCTGGCGTCACCAACGGTGTTGGCAAAACTGACGCAAACTAAGTCGGTCGCACCAAACACTAAAAAGACCGACCGACTGAGCAACAGTCGGCCATTCATCATCATCTTTTTTGAACCATGGCGATGTAGCAACTTGCCCAGGAGCGAGCCTACAGTGGAGTTTTTTTTGGCACAGCATTTAATACAGCCCAGAAGAGGGACAAGGGGAGTGAAGCGCAGCGGAAGAAACACATCACATCCTACATCTTTGGTCAGTGTATAATTATTCAAGCTAGGCGCAGGACGCGAGGACAGCTTGCCCACGAAGCACAACGAAGAATCAAGAGCAGCAAACAGGATCCGGAACGGGAAAAGGGAGAAGAAAAACCAGAAACTCGAGAAAAAAAATACCAAGTCTAGCCCGCATATACTTAAGAGCGGCGTTTGGCCATAGAATTGTAGAGATGATTTTGGGATTCAATTTATTGCTTGAACTGAGGGTCGTGGCCGTATATACCTCTCTGAATTATGCTGTCTGTAATGTCCTCCGTCCCGTCGACCGAGTTGCTGTCGAGCACCATTTCGAGAAACCCGGAATGTTGGCCAACAGTTCACACATCAAACCCATATATGGTAATAAGCAAAGTAATGAAGAAATGTTTCTTTTCTATTCATGCCAGAATCGTATAGACCCAAAAAACAAAAACACCAGCTTTTTTATCCATCGATATCGACCACAAAAAGAAGCGGGCCAAGTGTCATCCGTCACGACATGAGGAAGGCGCACGTATTTGTTTTAAAAATTTCGTTGTGATAATTTTTTGTGTTGTTGTAATTCTTGTGGACGAATTTCATATGAAGCCCATTAAAAAGAAAAACCCTGGGTTCCTCAAGTGCCATTCGAATGCTCTTTACATCCCGCCAACTCCCATGACCATAATGGAGAAAACGATTGATTTAGAATCCTGTCAGAATCATGTTAGCACGTCCATTCCTTTACCAATCAAACCATCTCACAAACGCCCCCACGTCGAGCGAAGCGAGGATAAAGAAAAAGAAAAAAATAACGTACTCAGAGGGGTGAAGAACCAACGGTTCTTGCCGCTGGTGTAGCGCTCCTCCAGAGCCTTCTTGACAGTCTTCTTGGCGTCCTCGCGGTGGGAGACCTCCTTGAAGGTGTCGGCGGTGACGGAGCCCTTGAGGCCCTCGAGCTCGAGAGTGTAGCGGGTGGGCATCAGGTGGTTGTAGTTGATGACCTTGATGAAGGGCTTGACCTTGGAGCGCTTCTCCTGGCGGGCCTTGGACATGCGGCGGGTGATCTTGGAGGGGTAGCGCTCGATGCCGGCGACGACGGCGTGGCCGAAGGGGTGGGGCTTGTTGCCGTTGTCAACAGGCTGGATGATGACGACCTGAAAGGTGGTATGTTAGCATATTGACGTTTGAATGCTGTGAGGTGTTTCGTGTATCGTAGGTTCGGTTTGGAGAAGGGTCGCATGTCAGGTTATAGGTCTATAAAACGTCCAACGGTCCCAATTCGAGAGAGATAAAGCTGCCGTAGCATTTGCCAATTCAAATCCAATCCGTTCGGTAGTCGAGATCATCCGACAACATCAAAAGCCTGTCGTTGCGAGTATCGACATCTGCGCACCAGGGTCGATCGCGTCGTAAAGTCGCTGCTAGTGCGAGACACCCAAACCATTCCAGCTCGTTTGCGAGGCCAGCAATTCGATAGCAGATGATGTAGCCGAAGAATTGTAGTCGAATGGCAGTTCGTATGCGTAAGATCGTGGCAGCTCTCTCGTTCTTGTTCCCGTTGGACTTCCTCTCTTCAAGACCCTAACCTTCGACGATAATTCTCCAAATCGCGAATCCGGCAACGACGACAACATCTCTCAGGAAATAAACAGTCGTACCTTCTTGCCGGCGTAGCGGCCTCGGGTGATGATGGCGACACGGCCGACCTTGAGGAACTTCATTTTGTCGGGGGGGTATGTGGTGTGTGTGGTGGGAATAGAGGTTTTCAAACACACTTGCACGCAAGCCGTGATACGGTAAATTTGGGCTGGGTAATTTTTTTTGGGGTTTGTGGGCTGTTTCCAAGCGAGTGTGCCCGGTCACGTGAGAATTTTACTCAAGTGTGCGCTGGGCTTGGTGGGTGCACGTGACAGAACCTCGAAGCTACTGTCTTAGTCATCCGATTTTTTTCTGGAGCTCTGAACCATGACAGGAGGTGGTAGTCGAAGTGCCTCTTTGGTGAAGGGGTCCATCAAGTCACTCATTAAAAAGCGTCTCGTTCGATTTTCATCATGCCTGCGCCGACATACATCATTTCGAGGGTCGCTGACCCAATCTTTGCCCTCGTCATTGGCTTATCTGCGGCTGGACTGCGCATCAACCGCGAGGAAGAGGCCAAGGGCAACAGCACAAGCCAAACCATTCAAACAGGACTCCGGTAAGATGCTTTTTTATGATATATGAATTCGTTTCTGCATTTATATACGCTAACTTGTCTAATATAGACGACTCGGTCTCAAATCGGCACCGGCCTCATAAAATGTGTCATAACCAGATCCAAAACGCCATTATGATATCCCCCCAATGCTAGTAGCTGCTGTATAATAATACCAACTTGATACCCTCCCATGAGCCCCTGATTCTTCAAGCCCAAATCAAAGATTCAACATGAAAGCAAATTCTTGAAGCTTTTACTCCTCCTCGGGCTCGGGACCCATGAAGCCAGGGCCGTACTCCTTGCGCATGGCCTCGCGCACAATCTGGCCGCACAGCTTGGCGGTCGGGTTGACGCTGACGGCGAGATTCTTGGCAATCTCGTTTCCGTAGCGGCCGCCGAGGGCCAGGTCGTGCGACGCGGCCTCCTGGAAGCGGTGCGCCGACCACGTGCTCTCGCGGCGGCTCTCGTCCATGTCGAGCGTGCGGTCGCCCAGCATCTTACCCGTCTGGAGGTAGATGGCGCCGCGCTGCGTGAGCGCGCTGGACAGGGTGCGCGCCGCGGTCGGGGCCATGGGGCTGGAGAGGGCCTCGGGGGTGAGCAGCCGGATGGACGTCTCGAGGTCCTCGAGCGCGCGGCGCGACGCCCGCCACTTTTCCTCGCGCGTCGGGTTGGGCACGAGCGGCATGGCAGCGGCGCTGGCGGTGACGCTCAGCAGCATCAGGTCACCGTAGAGGCGGCGCATGACCTGCGCGCGGTTGTTGCGGGCGCTGGCGTAGCGCGGGTGCTCCTCGACGAGGGCGTCGAGCTGCGCGACGGCGGCCTTGTAGGCGGCGACGGCGCGCTCGTCGGCGTCCTCGGACTGGGACTGCGCGAGCTCCGCCTCGAGCGTCTGGATGGACTGGATGATGGCGCGCTCGCGGGAGGAGACCTGGTCGTAGACGTCCGGGTCGGTGATTTGGGGGTCGCGCGGCAGGCGCTCGTCGAGGACGAGGTTGGTGGCCGGGTTGTAGTCGGGGTCGCGCATCTTTTCGAGGACGTTGATGTCCCGCTGGGTGAGGTCGACGTGGGCAGCCATGGCGGGCGGTTGTCGGGTTGTGGCAAAGGAAAGGAGAGGGTAGGTCGGCCGATGAATGATTTGGAAAGACAATAATTTCTTACAATGGGCAGACTGTGGCTGTCTTTACTAGAGTATGCTAATCCGCTTATATGTATTACTTTCCGGCGGTTTGTCCTCAGTTATTTCTTGAACCGCTCGCCACCCCACCACTTCCGTCATGCGCGGGGCTCGGCATGTACACCAGAACATGTAACGCCAATTCCGCACTTCCCAGTTGGACATGTGTACATGTTTTTCTCAGAATGACAACGTTTCAATTATTTCAAGCTGAATCTCGAATTATCAGTTTTTCTACATGACTGTTCGTATTTCCTCTAACCCAAGCATCACCACTATCGTCGCCTTTGTAGAAATCAAGCTGCGGCTAACGACGGCACTCCCCACATACAGTAAGCGGGCACCCCAACGTAGGAGCCGTTGACTTGTGCAGATGCGACCAATACCGTGATTTTGACGTAAGGGAAGCCACATTATTGGGCCTATTTTCAATTCTTCCCACGGATATTCGTATACTTATTTGGGAGCTCTGTTTTGCCTCGCGGCGTAGTGGAAGAATCTTGAGCAGCGAGGCTCGACTAGAGCTCCAGCTTGGGATGTGACTCTCAGGACTCGTCCCGTCCACGAGTCGCCAGCGGTGAAGGCGTTCCCGAACCGACCAGCAATCTGGAGAAGAAGCCGTGGCGAACGACCTCACCCTAAATCAGCCGTATCGGATGCATGTCGACGAGTTATTTCCACCTGTCACAGTAATGCCTGGTCCGCGGATGGCTTCCAAAGCGATTAAACATCTAATCAAATGATAGCTCCATGAAATAGGACAAGGTTCTTCAAACTGAAGCTTCTTGACACCATCCGTCAGTTCTTCGTCCTATTGGTACAACTGCTCGACAGCGCCGACTATACGATCTCGGCCCTACAAATGCTCGCGTGTTGTGTATCCGTGTCTTGGAGCAGTCCGAATGGCCTCAGATGGCGTCAAGCAAAGACCTTCTATATGGTCCCAGCGCCCACTGAGCAGTTCGTCATTGCTGCAGCGGCTTTCTTGAATAAAACTACGCTAGCGCCTCACAATCTGGCTGCTTTCCCAAAGAGGCCAATGTGGAGCCACAGAATGAGCGGTGGTCAGAAAAAATACCAACGAGAAAACCGGGGACGGCAAGCTGCGGCTTTGGACGGAGCCAGCTTTTTTTTGCCTCTGCCAAAAATTTGATCTACAAGTAACGGGCGGGTTAGATCAAGGCGCGCTCGAATTCCGCGGTTTTTGCCCCAAGTTGACAGAGGGGGGCCCGCCAATCGGCGGCTTTGCAAACTATGCAGATGATGCGATTGTGTTGACGGTGTTGATGTCACTGGTTTTGTCGCAATACGTTTTCCATTTCCATTTTGCGTCCGGATAGAACTGAATTAGGTTACTTTGTTAATTGAATCTAATTAAACGAGCTTGACAACGTGGTGTGTCTGGATATGAGACAGTGTAATTTTCGACTCGCCAGCCCTGGGTTTGCGCTTGTTTCCCCCGCAACGGCCTGGCAATCAAGGCCGTTTTTGAACAAGGGCTAGGGAATGTTGAAAGGGTTGGTACAAATTTCAAACAGGGATCAAGGGGCTTCTTGATTGCCAAAGTGATGGCTCATAAAACGAATTCAAACTCACTTTTTCCATACAGACCATTAACCACCCCATTATGCACCTCCGTCGAGAGCCGACCCCAGTGCGGAACGCCCCCCCAAGCTGCGCGGCTCAAATCGCACCGGCGGGTTGGGCGCGGGGCATTTCCGGCGCGGCTTTCACGGAGCGGGCGGGCGTCACCCACGCCAAAAAAGTAGGCACCCTGCGACCGCCGCTTGCGCTCAGAATGGCCACAACGTCAGAGAAAGCCGGGTTGGATCAGACGACCTCGATTAAAGCAGCTAGGCAAAAGGCGAATGAGAATTCTCGCAAATAACCTGACACACACCTACTTGCCCCCCGTAGCCCACATCAAGGCAGCCAAACCCTTTAAGCCGACCACCACACACCACTCTCGGATTCCCATGACCAAGCCCACCCCGGCTTTATAAAACTAGTTTGACCCCCCGCGATACTAAACTCGTCTCTGTCTCTTTACTCTTTTGCATCTTGAACATTTTCTGTATCATCATTGTCTGCTTATACCCCATCACCAGCAGACTGAACTTTGTATTACACCTATACCAGTAATACAAGCTCATCTCATATACACGCCCATCTCACCCATCTCACCCTCACCTCACCTCACCCACTCACACACACACACACACACACAATGGCTCCCTCGGCCATCGCCACCCTCGAGCGTCCTGCCGACGCCGCCGCGCCCGTCGGCAACTTCTCCGGCTACGACCACGTCACCTGGTGGGTGGGCAACGCCAAGCAGGCGGCCTCGTACTACACGACGCTCTTCGGCTTCAAGGTGGAAGCCTACCGGGGCCTCGAGACGGGCTCGCGCTACTTTGCCTCGTACGTCGTGTCCAACAACGACGTGCGCTTCGTCTTCACCTCGCCGCTGCGCTCGGCCGCGCACCTGCCCGCCGACGAGAGCATCAGCGACGAGGAGCGCGCGCTGCTGGCCGAGTGCTACGCCCACATGGAGCGCCACGGCGACGCCGTCAAGGACGTGGCCTTTGAGGTGGACAATGTCGCCGCCGTCTACGAGAGCGCCGTCAAGGGCGGCGCCACGGCCCTCCAGCCCCCGCGCACCGTCACCGACGACGAGCACGGCTCCGTGACGACCGCCGTCATCCGCACCTACGGCGACACCACCCACACCCTCATCAACCGCGCCGGCTACACGGGCACCTTCATGCCGGGCTACCGCGCCGGCAAGCCGTCGACCAGCGTCGTGGCCGTGCCCCACGTGCCCCTGGCCCGCATCGACCACTGCGTCGGCAACCAGGACTGGAACGAGATGAACGACGCCTGCAAGTTTTACGAGTCGGCCCTGTCCTTCCACCGCTTCTGGTCCGTCGACGACAACCAGATCAGCACCGAGTTCTCGGCCCTGTCCTCCATCGTCATGGCCTCGCCCAACAACGTCGTCAAGATGCCCATCAACGAGCCCGCGCCCGGCAAGAAGAAGTCGCAGATTGAAGAGTACGTCGTCTTCAACTCGGGCGCCGGCGTCCAGCACATTGCCCTGCTCACCAAGGACATCATCACCTCCGTCTCGGCCCTCCGCGCCCGCGGCGTCGAGTTCATCAACGTCCCCGAGACCTACTACGAGACCATGCGCATGCGCCTCAAGACGGAGAAGCGCAACTGGGAGCTCAAGGAGGACCTCGACACCATCCAGCGCCTCAACATCCTCATCGACTACGACGAGGGCGGCTACCTCCTCCAGCTCTTCACCAAGCCCCTCATGGACCGTCCCACCGTCTTCATCGAGATTATCCAGCGCAACGACTTTGAGGGCTTCGGCGCCGGCAACTTCAAGAGCCTCTTCGAGGCCATTGAGCGTGAGCAGGCCGAGCGTGGCAACCTGTAAGCAAGTGCTGCTGCATGGTTTTCCAGACGTTTTTTCCTCATTTGTTCTACAAACTTTGTGGTCTTGCTTTGAGAAAAAAAAAAAGCAACAAGCCCCCATCTCAGATTAAACACACTCATCTGATTGTTAGCACGTTTTCTTCATGATATAAAATTTATGGCATTTGCACGGTACATATGGTCTACTGTTCTGATTTACGAGCCATGATTTGTGAGCTCTTTCAACTTTAGCTACTCAAGAAGCTACTCAAGAACAACAGTTACAAAAAAAAAGAAAAGAAAATTATATTAATTACTCAAAACTCCTTTTGACAAGTGACTTCTGTCGTACTTGACACCGTGTATACGCCTAGACTATGCTGAAAAAATTTGCAGTGTGTGCGGCAGCCCTGCGTGGCCGTTTTCCAATCCAAATAACACTGTATTAAATGCACTTCAACGCCCTGGTCTTTTGATATGCGGTGCATCCCATCCACTTTGGCTTGGTCATTCATATGCCATCTTCCGCTTCACTATGCGTCAATCACCATGGCGCCGTTTGTATGCCCATTGCTCAGATCATGACCGTTCGTATGCGCCGCTCCTGGCGGCTGCTGCACGTTGCTCTGGCACCCAGGGCAGTTGTGAATAATCTCGTGCGCGTACACGTCGCAGTCGATGCAAAAGTGGTTGCCGCACACCTCGCAGGCGTACCGCGAGCTCTCGCTCACGCCCTTTGCTTTCGGCCGGTCCTCTTCGCTGTTCGCCGCACCACCACCACCCTTTTCTCCTCCATTCGCCTTGCTCCTCGACGACGGCGGGTCCGGAAACGGACAGTGGCACGCGAAGCAGGCCGCCGACCGCGCCGCGTCCGCCCACGACACCTCGACCCAGTTGCGCAGCGGGAAGAGGTGGTGGTAGGAGCGCGCGAGGTGCGTCGACAGGATGAGCGTCAGCGCGCACGATGGGCACTCGGCCGGCAGGCGGCACACGCGGCTCCCGCAGCGGGTGCAGAGGAAGCCCTCGCGGCACGGCCTGTTGTGGCAGGCGCAGTAGCTGACGGTGCCGCCGGGCGCCAGCACCCGCGAGGGGAAGCCCATCATGAGCAGGCTGGCGGTGCTCTGCTCCTGCGTGCGCGTGACGGGCGGCGTCGTGGCGGCCAGGAACAGCTCCCGGAAGTGCACCTCGTCCATGGCGACGTTGTACTGCGACCCGTCACCCGCGTTGGTCCGCGAGCACAGCTCCGCGCAGATGGACAGGTGCGCCGACAGGCCGACAATGGTGACGCGGATGCGGTCGGCGATGAGGCTGGATATCGTGTCGTGGATGTCGCCGGGGTCGCTCGAGAGGAGGGCGCCGTAGATGACGAGGACCTCTCGCGTACCGTGCGAGGGTGCGTGGCTGTAAAACTCGTTAGCTGTGTTCTGTTTCCCCTCCCCTCATGTCACGACCGCCAGGCTGTTGCAACGTACAATAATGCGCCGCGGCACATTTCCAGCGCATTCTGCAGACTCGGGTTCCCCTGCGGATCCTGTCCCTCGAGCTCCTTGAGCCGCTCGAGGTGCTCGGCCGGGTTGCCGCCCAGGTCGCTGACACGCACTGCCACGCCGTCGCGCATGCCGACGACGCCCAGCTGCGAGATGGGGTTCTGCTCGAAAAACTCGCGCACAAACGCCGCCGCGTAGCTCAGCGTCAGCCGGTACCGCGTCGGCAGCATGTCCTTCTCCGTCATAGCAAAGGACATGTCCAGCACCAGCACCAGGTGGCGGATGATGCCGCGCTGCAGCGGCGTCGTGTCGCGCATCAGCCGCCGCCGCTTCTCCGCCTCGAGTGTCGTCAGATCCAGCGTCCCGTCCTCGCCCTCCTCGGGCAGGTCCATCTCCCACGTCCGCTTCGACTGCTCCCACGCCTGCGCCGAGTTCTTCTTGCGCGCATCCTTTTTGCCGCCGCCGCGCTTCGGCCGGCCGCTCGCCGACTTCCCGCCCGATCGTGAGGGTCGGCCGCCGCCGGCAGAGGTGTGGTGGTGGTCGTCATCGTCGTCTTCGTCTTCGACTGTGTGATCCATGAGGTCGTCGTCCGACAAGTTGTCGGCGACAAATTCGCCGTCCGAGTCGGCCATGGTTGTCCGTGCGATGTGTAAATAAGCCGCTGCGAATGAATCAGTGTCCTTGATGGAATTGAACAAGTGCCGGGCGGTTTTGTGCTGGAAGAAGTTGCTTATTGGGCGCAGGTAGGTTGGTGGCGTCAAGTTGAACGTGAATGTGCACGGCAGAAAGCTCTAGCCTTTTGCCTTGCATCACCCAAAGCTTTCCCCACAGCTGTCACTCACACCACTCACAGGCACACTATTACAGCAACCAACATATCACATTCCGTTTTAATTCTGCATAAGCCAACGCCTTGGAAAAGATTTGTTTTCACGATTCCATTATACTCAACGCACAACTCTCCTTCAAGCAATAGTAAATTCATTGCTAAGCTACATGAGCATTAATCGCATTTGGGGTATACTACGGATCGTATATAAATCAATACAGCAGCTGGTTCATCAGCGCGTTAGCCTTAGAAGTGAACATATATCTCCTCCCCCTCCATGTCTCCTTGCTTTTCTCTCCCATAACGATACATGTCCGTCGTAATCAGAAAATAAACCACTTCAGTCATATGTAAAGCAAGCCTCCGTAAGTTGTAACCAAACCGCCTCTCTCGAGATAGGCCACCATCAGGCGGCGAATGGTAGTGTTGTTTGTGTCGTGAATCCAGGCTGGCAAAGAACATCCATCGGGGAGGAAATTATGGATTATTTGGTTCGAATATGGTGTTGTGTGGGTTGCAACGTTCTTGCTGCCTGGAAAGCGCCGATAAAGAAAGAAACCGATATAATAAGAAAATGAGAATTATAAAGAAATGCAGTGAGCATTAGCCCCTCCGAAAATAACGCCGTGAACCGAAAGTAAAAGTGATGGCTTAAAGGATACGATGTCAGGCGGAGCGGATTAGGGGTATGTGCTCTCCTGCATTGACCAGTCATCCTCGGTGATGCTTGACCAGAAGGTCCAGACGGCAACAACGGACAGGAGGGTGAACAAGGTTTGGAACAGGGCACCGTCAATTTTGCCGTTGGTTCCGTTGCAAATGTGCGAGGAGATGGCGTAGTTGAACACCTGTCCGAGAGCGAAGAGGACAGCAGCGGCCGTCAGGTAGAGCAAAGGACGAATCTCGCCGAGGATGCGGAGGACGAGGATGGCCTCTAGGACGTAGAAGGCGACGAGGAAGATGAGCGGCACAAGCTGGTACAGAACGTAAAGAGCAATGTTGCGATTGGGCAGGGCGTAGCTCGAGTCCCAGTATCCGGTGAAGCTGAATCCAGTGTCGAGAGCGATGTAACCGGTGCCGATAAACAAGGCGGCAGCAGAAGCAAGCACAAGACCAAGAGAAAGCGCAGTGCCATCGTCGATCAATTGGTAGCCAATCACAGCATTGAGCATGAGAATCCAGGTCGTGGCAATAATCATACCAACGTGAACCGCACTGAAGGCCTGGGCGAGGGTTAGTGGGTATCCATGATGAAGAGAGCAAGGCGACCTACAATGCGGACACCTCCAGCAAGCGGGAACTCGCCGACGGAGAAGATTTCACAGATGCTGATGATGATGTATCCAATAAGGAAGAGTTGAATTTCCCTGTCGCGCTGATTAGTATCTGCGAGCGGCCTAATACGGACGACTAGATGCATACCTTCGGCCGACAGCGGCCTTCTTCCTGTCAGATTTGAGAATCAGGAAGATAGCAGTTACAATAGCAAGACCAGCCAGAAGAATGGAGCCAAGGTTACCAAGGTGTCGGCCTCCGCTGAGGGAGATGCCCGTCAGCTGGCAGCCTTCCCATGGTCCCGTTTGGTTGTGGTTGACTGTGAGAAGCTAGGAATTGTTAGCATGCGCGTGCGGAGCATCTGAAAGCGGCTGCAGATTTACGTTGCACACTGGCAGAGTAGAATCTCTGCAGAATTTCTGTTGGGCAGCAGTTAGCATACACGATCAGTGTGTCTTGGGAAGGGAGCTTTCGTACGTTGAAGTTGCCAAAGTCTGTCGAGCCCATTGTGACTGCGGACGATCGGGGGAGATGGTGAGAATGGGATTAGGCAGCCCGCAGTCTCTTGAAGAAGCAACAGTCGACAGCTTCCCCACGATCAATCGGGGATGGCGCGCGAGCTCTGTTGTGGAGGTTGGACAAAGCGATGGGCCGTCGAGGGTGCTGTTTGCGGAACTGGCTCCGGCGAGCGAGACGCGCACCGTAGGCGAGTTTGGGTTCGTTGGAGCGAACAAGATTGGCTATGCGCAAACGTCGGAAAGGCAACTCGAGAAGAAGAAACAATTCGTTTGGCAGGTGTCAAATCTGCCTTTGATGAATTGTCGACACGCAACCTAGCTCGGGGCGGGCGATTTTCCTTTGCTGTATTGTCGTGTCGATTCTCTCGCGCGGTTGGGGAGAGAGACGAATTGTCGTGGGGCTGGGCTGGGCTGGGCGGATGTTTTACTGGCACGGCAACGCGAGCGAGCTATGCTAAAGTAAAAAAAGGCAGTCGATGAACCAATGCCGGAGAGCTGCACACGAGCGATCGAGAGAATGGCGACGAAAAAGAAAAGAGCCCGACAATCAGCAAGAGGAACGAGAGAGGCTGACTCTTCCGAAGAACAAAGAAAAGAGAAAAAGTCGGACAGGCGTGGTGTGCAGCGAGGAGATTACTGACGATCCGGGGGGTGGGTGGTGTGGCGGGAAATGGGAAATGGGGAGAGAACGAGAGAGGCAGGCGAGCAAGGAAGCGGCAAAGCCAAGGCGAGACAGAAAGAAAGCGAGAGCTCAAGCTATTTACTGGGTAGAGCTAGACAAGGAAGTACCTGCGCCAGCTGACAGAGGTACCTTGAGCCAGCTTGAAGCAACCAGGTGGACGCTACTAACAGGGATGTCAAGGACAGAGCAAGGCAGAGGGCGAGCCTGGGATTGGCCTGGGGCTGGCTCAGGCGGCCCCGTACCTAGTACCCAGCACAGAGTACCCAGCGCCCACTCTGCAAGCCCATCTGTCCACTGGCACTGGCTGTCGAAATGGCCGACACGCCAGGCTGAAGGCGGAGGAGGCAGCCACCACGCGGGCTCTAAAAGCAGGTACGGGCTAGCATGTATGATGCCAGTGGAGAGAGAGCTGCCACCACAGCCCAATTCTTGACAGCGCATCTAGCTACGTAGACGTTCGCAGTTCACGACATCATCCAACTGCTCACCATTTTCCTGTTTCTGCCAGCAACTAGTCATCCAGGAATACATATCCTCCTTCCTCTACTGCAGCTTGGCCTTTATCTTTTCTGCAGCCCAGCAAACTGCAGCGTAGCACCTGTGGCGGGCTTGGTCCCGTCTTGTCGTGCCATTGGCCAAGCATCTACTGGTAATATTAAATGCCCCCTCTGGCGCAGAACAAGGCCCCAGTTGCCCCCCGGCTCCCTCTCCTCCCACAGCTGTCCAGGTACCTCGATGCAGACTCGCATGTACCTCGCGTCCTGCCAGCGTCATGGCTCGCGACACCACCACCACCACACACACCCTGCACCGCACCCACACGCACCTTGACAGGACAAGCTCTTGGTCCCATCCAGACGGTATGATAGCAAGGAAAATTAAATATTATGAGACACTGCCCCAATGCACCCCAAGTCTCTGCATCAAAAGCGCCAATGTTGCTGTTAATTAGTAAAGAATTTGTCTTTGATCTAGAGAGCAGCTGCGTCTTGGATGTCTGTTTATCTCTCTTCGCTCTTCTGTAGTTTCTTCTTTTACTTTCCCCATGCCTTTCGCACTTTATCCTGGTCCGTCCCCCTCCCACACCACCATAGATCAAAAACTCTATGTGGCAAGATCGCGTCAGTGGCGGTGCGCTCATGTGTCTCGTGGCGCGCAACCAGAATAGAAATCAGGTCACCACCTTAGAGGGAGAGCGGACCAGGAAGCTGACCTTGTCCTTGTCTTGTCGTTCTCCTTTTGGCTTCTGTGAAACTCCGAGGCTGGTGTTCCCAACGGCTCGACCGACGGGAATCGGTCCCTTGCATCCCCCAGCCCGGACATTTTGACAATCCTGCCATATGCTTGCTATTGCTGCTACACTGAACTCCCGCTCGCTCCCTACTATTACCATGGATATATTTCGTCGTGGCGTATTAGCTTCGCCAATCGCACCGCGTGGCGTTACTCTTCAACACCTCAGCTGTTGCACATCCTCCTCCCACTAACACACCATCAAGGCACGCAATACGCAATACTGTCGCGTTATAGCCCGTGTTGTGCTCAATGCTCTGCCAATTGCACTACTCAATCTATTGCCAGCTATTATACTGAATGCGTCGCTTATCCACGCCGCCCAGACATTCACCCATACGCGGCCGTCCGTGCTGCCTGTGTTCGCCCTCCCTTCAATTGCTAGCCCAAGCAGCCAGCCTTTTCCCAGGCGTGGAATGACATTTTGCACTAGCGGGCATAACTTTTTTTCTTATTCTATAAAGCACTTTAATAATAAAAAATTGGTCATGCTGGTGTTTAACCAGAGTCAAACTCACGCGGCCAAACACATCAGCCAACAGCCAAGCCCTCCTCCCTCGCATCACCAACGGTTATGCAGCACCGACCCTATCCAGCATTGCATTATCCCGACACGCATCTCAGATATGAACCGGGCCCGTGAGCTTTCAGCCTCCTCGGCGCCCCTTTGTCTCCGGCCAAGCATCCGTATTTGGACCTCTTTTATGCCTCTTGAGTCTGGGCTGAGCGCATTTCCCACCC